>JAKTTS010000089.1:0-38843 GCA_030560485.1 Ascoidea tarda (nom. inval.)
GCAGAAGCAGAAGCAGAAGCAGAAGCAGAAGCAGAAGCAGAAGCAGAAGCAGAAGCAGAAGCAGAAGCAGAAGCAGAAGCAGAAGCAGAAGAAGCACACTGGTTTTGTACAGCTGTTCCACAAAAGCAAACAAGTCGTCAGTCCATAGAAAGCCATATATAAAAGGCCTTTTCAGCGGTTAAGAGTTCATTCTTTCTTTTCTTTATCTCATCACCTCAGAGTACAATTTCTGCTGCTAATCCGAAAATATCTTGCTTTCTATATTCTTCAAATTTAGCTCATAAAATATTATAAAAAAATAAGACTTAAGCTCTTATACTTCAAATTCTTCATAAACTTTACTACTCTCGTTTTCGCTGAAAAATGTCTTCTGCTGATAATCTCAACATGGAAAGTAACCAAAACGCTATTAATTCACTAAATGATTTTCCCAGTAACGACCAAACAGTTCAATTGAACCCAAGGTTGCAACCTCTAGTTAAATCAAATATCCAGGTCTCCGATACCGCTTCTTCTGATGTTTATTTCAATGTCGCTGATGAATATAACTTCAATAACACAGAATCAGACTCAACTTTAACTTCCTCCAATTTGCTTTCAACCTCAATTTCGCCAATGAGTTTCAATAACTCGCCTGAAACAGACAATTTAGTCACGAATAAAGTAACTGGAATCTTCAATAGTAATGAAAATAGTATCAACAATAAACTCGGCAACAAATCCAGCAACAAATCTCATCAAAGGAACATGGTTAAAGCAAACATTGAGACATACAATAAAATGGGCAATGATTTTAATTTTCCAAATCAACCAACTACTCCAACTTCTTTAAAAAGTCCAGATAGTCTAGATAGCCCATCTCACATTAATGGAGTTGCTAATAGTATATCAAAATTCTCAAAAATGCTTATTAGCTCTACTGGTTCAATCAAATCAAAAGCTGCTAATAATTGGAAAACCAAAAGATCCGCTGATTACGATTTGTTACCTGTTCCCTTGATAAAAAATTCTTCATATGTTGGTTATCATCATGTAACTTGGTACGTCTCTAATGCAAAACATTGGGCTACTTATTTTGTTCATATCTTAGGTTTCAATCATATTGCCTATAAAGGCCTAGAAACTGGTTCCAGGAATATAACTGCCCATGTTGTATCAAATAATCAGGTTATCTTCCAATTTATATCCCCATTAAGAAATGATAATGCTGAATCAAAAAAAATTTGGAAACATATCCTAAAGCATGGTGATGCTGTTAAAGATGTCGCCTTTAAAGTCGATAATCTTAAAGAACTATATAAAGTAGCAATTGGTTCTGGTGCTAAAAGTTTAATGAGTCCAACTGAACTTCAAGATGATTCCAATAGCAATTATTCAGTTGTAATGGCTCAAATTAAAGTATTTAATGGTGACACAACTCACACTTTGATTGAATTTCCAAACATCTCACAAACTGATTCAAATAATCAAGTCTTCTTACCTGGTTATAAAAATACAACAAATAGTAAAAGATTTAACTTTTTCAGTTCAGAATCAATTCAGTCTTTACCACAAATTCATTTTGAAAAAATTGATCATTGCGTTCAAAACCAAGGCTGGTATGAAATGAATAAATCCTGTCAATTTTATGCTAAAGTATTCGGCTTTCATAGATTTTGGTCTGTTGATGAAAAAGATATTAGTACTGAATTTTCTTCTTTAAGATCAATTGTAATGGCGTCAGAAAATGAAGCAATTAAAATTCCAATTAATGAACCAGCGAAGGGTAAGTGTAAATCGCAAATTGAAGAATTTCTAGATTACTATGATGGGCCAGGTATTCAACACATTGCTTTATTAACTAATGATATAATCTCCACCGTTAAAGCAATGAAACAAAGAGGTGCAGAATTTATTAATGTTCCCGAAATTTATTATGATCTCCTAAAGGAAAGATTAAAAGATAATGGTCCCAACATTCTGGAATCAATGGATGAAATTAAAAAGCAAGGCATATTGGTTGATTTTGATGAAAATGGTTATTTATTACAATTATTCACTAAACCGTTAGGTGATAGACCAACTATTTTTTTAGAAATTATACAACGTAATAATCATAACGGATTTGGTGCTGGAAATTTTAAAGCTTTATTTGAAACAATAGAGGCAGAGCAAAAACTAAGGGGAAATCTAGAGAAAACTTAACCTTTAAATTTTATGTTTCTTATGTTTCCTAAGTTATCAACTGACTAAATTAATAGGCTGATAAATTGATAGACTAATAAACTGGGAAGCAACAAAACCAAAAGATGAATTAAAAAATAATCAGAAAAACAACCCAGAAAATTGTTGGTGGAAATGAGGATGAGTCAAAAATTGATAAAAAAAATTTAAAGTTGATTTATATGCTTTTGATTTTATTAACCTTATAACTTGGTTTGAGTTTTTTCCTTTTTTTCAATAGCTAAAAAGAAGCTAAGAGTTGGGTAATGTTTTTGATATTAGCAGTTTGTTCAATTTAATTGGAAATTGGGATTCTATTAAATGAAAGTTATCTTTTTTCATATCCAAAGTTAACCTTAATGATTATTAATTAATGAAATCTATCAAACTACTGGTAGTGAATGATTTAATGATTTTAGTTATTATAAATAATAATTTTTTTTAATTTTCCTTTTTTTTCACAAATTGACAACAAAGTAATAAAAGTTTATGTTTGAAATATATAAAAACGAAATTTAATTTGTAGACGATGCAAAAACCCAAGTGATGAAATAAGGAAAAAACAAACAAAAGAGAGATGAAGGGGACGATTAACAAAAATAATAAAATTAAACAAAAAAAAATAAAGCATAAAAGAAATAAAAAAATAAGAAAAAAAAATGTATTCATATTTAGAGATAAAGATAAGAGAAATTAAAAGAAAAACTAGAAGAAGACGAAGAAAACAAATAACATGGCTAAGATGAGTAATATGGTTAACATGATTGTGATTAAATTAAATTAAAATGATTAAATTTAAATGTTTTAAAAGTGAATTAAAAAATTGAGAAAAAAAAGAAAAGAAAATATTTTTTATTTTAATTAACATAAAAGTAATGGTTTAAAAATAAAAAGAGAAGAAAAAAAAAAGAAAAAGAATTGTATTGAAATCTGTATTGAAATTTTTGATAAAATTTGAATAAAATTTTCAATAAAACTTGTGAGATATTTTGTATTGAGATTGGTATTAAAATTAATTTTGAAACTAATAAATAATAAAAGATAAATAATAATGCTAATACTAATACTAGTTGATAGTATTAAAAATAGCTATCATCATCATCAATCGATTGATAATTATTTTTTGAATTAAAAGTTTGAAAATCCAAAGAAAAGGATGGAGATTTGTTAAAGGACGGATAAGAAATAAAATTATTATTCATATTCATATTCATATTCATATTCATATTTGAATTTGAATTTGAATTTGAAGTAAAATCTGATCTTTGAGATAAAGTTGGAGAGACTTTATAGTCATAATCATAAGCATAGTCGGGGTGGTTTTGAAGAACAGTTGTGTAATTTAAGCTGTTATGTTTACTATCCATATTTGTAATTGGAGAGTTTAAGGAAAAAATAGGAGAATTTATGGTTGAAATTTTATTTGAGGTTAGGGTAAAGTTTCTAGGTGGTATAATATTAAAGTTTTTAGTAGTATTGTTAATAACATTATTGTTAATAATATTTTCATTATTATTGAGAAGAATTAAAGATTGCTTTTTGTCTATTTTTGAATTAATTATTTTATTTTTAATATTTGCAATTCTTATTTTGATTTCCTTTTGGGCTTTTATTAGGTCGTTATTTGATATGTTTATTGGGTCATTATATGTGTTGTAGGTGTTGTAAGATTTGATAGATTTGGCTGAGATTATTGATTTATTTGATTTTAGGGATTTATTTGATTTAACTGATTTATTTGATATTGTATTAAAAAGCGAGTTTGTGTTAAAACTGGTGTTAGTGCTGGTGTTATTGTTATTGTTATTATTAACTGTGCTATTGACTATATTGTTGACGGTAGGTGGTGTGTTGGCGGTTAAATTAGCGCCGATGGAATTTTGGTTGATATTAAAGGAAGAGTTGTTTATGATTGATAATCTTTGTTTTTGCTGCAATTTTTTTTTTAGAATGTTTATTTTTAAAATCAATTGATCTTCTTGATTTGAGATGGCAAAAGAATTTGAATTTGAATTTGAATTTAGATTTGAAGTTAAATTTGAATTTAAATTTGGGTTGTTTGTATAAGAGTTGATTGAAAAGGATTTATTTGAATAGATTGATAAGTGTGAGTATTTTTTTCTCAAGTTTGGAGGAATTGGAATGTTGTTATTGATATGTAATGTGTTTTTATTATCATCGTTGATACCATTTTTGATATCATTTTTGATGTCATTTTTAATGTCATCTTTGATGTTGGTGATAGTATTATTAATACTAATATTGTTAGTATTACTAGCAATGCTAGTAATATGATTTGAATTAATTGATTGTTTTGAATGTTTTGATTTCTTTGAAAAGATTGAGTTATTTGAAATATTTGAATTGATTTGGTTAATATTATGAAAGTGATCAGATATTGAAGTTGATTGGGATATATAAATTTTGTTGTTATTACTATATTGATTATTAATATTGTTATTATTATTAATATTGTTATTATTATTATTATTATTATTATTATTATTATTATTATTATGATTATTAATCGGATTTAAGGAGTTGGAATCTATTGAATTTATTGGATTAATTGAATGAATCGGATTATTTTGTTTCAAAGATTTTAGAGATTTTGAAGATTTTAAAGATTTTAACGACTTTAATGATTTGAAAGATTTAAGTGATTTTGTTTTATTTAAAGATTTTCCATTAAGATTATTATGAGTTAAAGTGGGAATAGTTTTAGAATTAGTTATTGAATGAATTGGAGGATCTAGTTGGTTATTGTTGATTATGTTTTTGATATCATTAATATCGTCAAGACTTATACTTTTATTGTTAATTTTGTTGTCATTACTATTCGTAGCGGCAATGTTAGTATTGTTATTGTGATTTTTAGCTTTCAGCTTAGACATAGAAAAGGGATGCGATATTCGCCTTTTCAAAGAAGAGAGAGAAGTGTGAAAGCCCATGAACTGGAGAAGGAAAAAGCCGGAGAAGGTGAAACGCAAACAAAAAGAGAAAGAATACGCAGCAGAAGAGCCAGAGGGAGCAGAGGAAACAGAGGAAGCAGAGGAAGCAGAACAGCAACAGGCCTAGTGTCGACAATGTCAGCGGGCTTCACTGCTCACCGTGCCGCGGGTCTCCGCACCCCGGCAGCGGTTATTCATGCCCTTACGCGGCCACCGTGTGGCAGGCACGCGCACAACAGGCATCCATCTGTGCCTGTATACACACTAGTGCATATCGGTGTGCAACAATGCATACGCACGCATGCAGCGCACACGGAGGCATCGCCAGCTGCAGCAGTAGTCTGGCATCTGCACTGGAGCAGGCCTGAAGCGGAGAGCTCTGAGCACTGCAGCCGAGCCGACAGTGGAGGAGCGGTGCACGCGCAGGGCTCGCAATCTCCAGAGATCTGTTCTGTAGCGGTATTCTACTGTGGTTTGCCATGATTTGCCACAAACAAAGTTTAGCTGTGCTTTATCCTTCTCATGGTTTACGACTAAACTGCTAGTTTTCTGGCTTATTAAATAATTATTATTAGTCGACAATAATAAATAGGAGTTGGTGGGAGATCAAATTAAAAAGCAAATGCTTTTCTCTCTCTTTTCTATATATTTATCTCTAGCTTTTCCCACTTTCTTTCCACTGCCCAGTATATTCCATTTTCTATCTGACCAGTGTCTGTTTATATTGCATCAATATATTGTCCAAATATAACTCGCAATATCATCTAAATCCAAATCCAAATCCAAATTCAAACTCATTATTGTATTTCAATATCAAAATTTAATATAATTCTATATTACATTTCAATACTAAAATTCAACATTACAATTCAATATCGCTACATTAATATCTCTGCTGTTCCTTTTTTCTTTTCTTTTTCCATTTCCATTTCTTTTTCCTCCTCTTCCTTTTCTTTTTCTATTTTGGCTTTGACTTGGATTTTGACTTTTTCTCTCTGCTTATATTTCATAATTCACATTTCTCATCTAACTTTCCCTATCTCGTCCATCTCATATCTTATACGATTTCTCGCAAATGGTTTTCAGAAACACTACCTTGTCTGAAATAGCCAACCGCTCTCTTCCTTCCTCTTCCTCTTCCTCTTCATCCGCCTCCACCTCTACCTCTACTTCTACCTCTTCAATCGCCACCAACCTCCTTAATCCATCCTCTAGTTCCACAAAAGAAAATAACACTACTCTCAATAACAATAACAATGACAATAACGATGATTCCAATAACAATACCTCACATCTCACCATCACAAATGAGTCGGCCCCTATCATAAATTCTCAACAAAATCGTCTATCTACTGCTACAAACAAAAAACCGAAAAGACATAACAAGAGAAAACCAAATCCAATCGATCCCTTATCTGTAACTGAATCTTTAGGTTACCAAACTTATAGAAGAGAATCGAGAAAACCTTGGACAAAAGAAGAAGACAGCAAATTAAAACTACTAGTAGAGAAAAATCTAAAACAATTTGGCGTTTACATAATTAAAAACATTAACAATAACATTGTTAACATCAACAACAGCAATAATAACAATGCCAATAATAACGATAATAATAATAATAAAAATATAAGCGCTGACATAAGCGCTGACATATCCAACAATAATTTAAGCGCCAACAATAACATCGACTCAAACATAGATAACCAACTCAAAAATAACTCAAATATTTCAAACCTACAAAATATACAAAACATACAGCTGAATGGCGAACTTTATGGAAATGTGATATTAACAGACTCTCTTCCCGCTAAATCTTCCTACAACGACCTTATAACTTGGGACGCAATATCAAAAGAATTACCCAACAGAAAACCAAAAGATTGTCGCAAACGTTGGTCAAACTCTCTAGATCCAAATCTAAGAAAGGGTAAATGGACACCAGATGAAGACATGCTTCTACTAAGGGCTTACGAAAGACATGGCGCTTCATGGCAAAAGGTATCCCTAGAAATCAAAGGCAGAACTGATGACCAATGTGCTAAAAGATACATCGAGGTTCTTGATCCCTCCATCACCAAAGACCGTTTAAGAGCTTGGCCAATCGATGAGGATTTGCTCCTAATCAAAAAAGTTAAAAAATATGGTACAAAATGGAGAACTATATCAATGGAAATGAAAAGCAGACCCTCTTTAACTTGTAGAAATAGATGGAGAAAAATAGTCACCGACGTTACAAGAAATAAAGCAAACAAAATAATTAAAAGGGAAGTAGAATCCCTTAAAAATAATAAAAATGATCTCAACAATTCAAATGTTGATATCCTTAATAAAAATATCTCAGATATTTCTAAAAACTCAACTGAGATTAATTCAACAAACTCTTCCACTACCACTATTGCCACCACTATTAACAACTCTTTATCTTCTTCAAATGATCTAATCAGCTCAAATAAAAAGGAAAATACCCCTATCTCAAATCAACCATTCACAGTTGCAACAACTCCTGTCGAAAAACAATTAATCGACAATAAAAAACTAACAATTGATACTTCAATAGCATTGATCGATAACCAAAAGAGCATCATGCTTGATAACAATAACAATAACAATAGCATCCATAACATGAACATAAATACCAACGATATTAACAACTTAAACTTAAACTTAATCTCAAACCAAACCCAGGAAATCTCGGCTTCAATCTCTCATTTATCAAATCAATTCAATTTGGATTCAGCAATGTCTTCCTCAACATATTCAACCCCTATCTCAAGTTTAGCTAGAAGATTTCAAAACAATTTATCAACAAACTCTCCTTTATCTGCTACAAATATCACTGGCTCAATATCAAATGATATCAACTATTTCTCAACTTTCACTCAACCCCAAGACTTTAATCAGTTTCAAAATGATTCAAATAATTTTGTTCTTCGTGATATATTAAACAATACTACTGCAAATACAAATACTACTGCAAATACAAATACAAATATAAACACAAATAACAATATTATTAATAATAACAATAACAATAACAATAACAATAATAATAATAATAATAACAATAATAATGCAGCTGATCTTGCTAATTCTGCCAACACTGACTCTACTAATAATCCCCATCATGCTAATAACAACACTATTAACAATCAACAAAACCAAAATAATCAAAACATTATTGATAATAACCTTTCATCAAACTTATCCTTTCCAACTCTTACCATGGCAAACCTTAATGAATTCAATAATCTTGATTCCTCTATTAAAAATGCTAATAACTCAACTTCAAGTAAAATTGTTATTCAAGATAGCAGCAATAATATCATTGACTTCAATGGCTTAATGGAAGCTGCTAATCAAATGACTAATAACCCATTTCCTCAAAATTATCTTCCAAATGTAAACGTCTCAAATCAACATCAAATTGATCCATCTGGCTCAATCAATTCTAATGATATGATTCAAAATCTTGTTCAAAGTTGCAAACAATATAATTTAAAAGTAAATATTGTTAACAATGTCCTTCCAAATAACTTACAAAATAATTTACAAAATAATTTGCAAAATAATCTACACAATAACTTGCAATCAAATTTACACTCCACTCTACACAATAATATGCACAATAATTTACAAAATAATTTTGTTACCCCTATTTTAACTTCATCTTCTAGACAGAAACATTTTGGTGTTATGAATCATGATGCTCCAAAATTAAACTCAACGATCGATGCAGGAAAATCAAATAATATCCACAGATTATTAAATGCAACTAATATTGAAAGAGGTACCACACCAAGAAGAAGATCTTCGCCTGTTGGTGGTGCAATTAATGGTATTCATAAAAGATCAAATTATTCAACACCAAAAACAAGAAGAGGCTCAATATCATCATTAGCTTCATCCAAATCAAACAGCCGCTCTCCTGCTTCTTATATGAGTGGAAGAAGTTTAGCTGAAGAAAGTGCGACAACCACCTATTCACCTGCAGGAACTTATTTTAATAGAAAAGTTATAGTTCCAGAAGAAGACTCAGAAGAATGCCCTAGTTTTTGGGATACAATTGGAAATCTGACTCAATTTTCAAATGTTTACAATCCTAATCCCAATATTACCACTTCTAATAATAGTAATAACCTTGCCAATATTAATGGTAATATTACTGCTGACAATAATAATACAAACAATGGATCAAATTTAATTAATGTATCATCATTTCCATGTTATGCATCAGTTCCAGTTTCTCAACATCATCCATTACATTATGAAACTACTTTAACTAATACCACAAATACTGGTAATAATGTTGGATCTGGTTTCTATGAATCATGCGGATTATATTATCCTTCTATTGATGATGGTGATGATTCGCTAGCTGGTAATACATTTGTCATGCCATTTAATCCTTCCTAATTTAGAAAATGAAAAATTAAATAAAAAAAATCTCTGTTTTTGACAACATTCTAGTATAATAAATTTTTGTCACCCTTATTTTTTTATTTTGTTTTAAAGAAGTTTTTTTTGAACTTTCAATTTTTTTATTAAAGCTATAAAAATGAATATAAAAATGAAAATGGAAATGTGAAAACATGAATATGAAAATATTAACTATAATCAAAATAAAAATGAGAAATGAATCATTTTTTAGGAGCTTTAATCAGACATGGGTGTTTTTTTGTCTATTAATTTTTATATTTAAGAAAATGGTTTTAAATAAAGTTTGATGTTTTTTTTTTCAATAAACTTATTTTATTTTTATTTCAATCTTTTAATTCAATATGTTTTGATAAAATTTAACAAAGATGTTTTTCATTCAAATTCTAAATGGTTGTTTTATTAAGTGTTGTTACCTAAAGCTATTTTTTTATCAATCACAATTATAGTTCTGTTGTTTTATGTTTGATTTTCGAAATATTGTGATATACTATTTCATGAAATGATAGAAAATTAATAATTTAATTTATTTACTTCTAATTTTTTTTCAACAATCATTTATCAATTATCTTTTCTCCACCTTCATAATCTACACTTTTCATATCTATCATAATCATATATCATAATCATAATCATAATCATGATCGTAATTATGATTATAATTAAATCATAATTAAATTCGTTTTTCATAATATATTTCAAAGTTGTTTTTATAAAAGAAATTAATTTTTATCTCCATATTACTATCATTATTATTATTATTGTTATTGTTTTTGTCCTGTTTTTATTTTCCCCTTTTAAGAATTCTATACCAAAACAAAGCTAAAGAAAAGAAAAAAGAAGAAAAGAAATTAAGAAAACAATATTAAGCAAAAAAGTCTTGTACATTTAATTGGTTAATTTTGTTTGATACTAACTTTCTTTTATATTTCTTATTTTTTATTTTCTAAAATTTATTTTTTGGTTTTACTTTATTCTGATATTTATTTTATTTATTTTCTCATTTTATTTTTTCTTAAAAAAAAGCAAAAAAAAAAAATAAAAAAAAAAAATTTAAAAAAATTAAAAAGTTTTAAAAAAAATATAATCATATATTGATTTTTATTTTGGAATATTTCAACAAGTTTTGTTTTATTTGTTTTGTTTTTATCTTATTTTTATCAGTTTTTTTTTATTTTAAGAAATATTGTTTTATCAGGTTTACAAAGGTTTAAATTACATTTTTTTAGTAAATTTCTTTGCCATTCATTAAAGAGATTTTTTTAGCATTTTTTATTGCAAAAGAAATATTGTTTTTTTTTTATTTTACTTTTTTTTCATTAATTTTTTTATTTTTCTACTTTTAACAAATTTTATTTATTTTTATTACATTTTACTTTATTTTTTTAATATTTTGTTTTTTTTTATTGAAATTTTTTATCAGATTTTTTTCTAAGCAATTTTTTATCATTTACTTATTTTTTTTTCTTTATTTATTTACTTATTTACTTATTGATTTACTTATTGATTTACTTATTTATTTATCTATTTATTTTATTTATTTATTTTATTTATTTGTTTTTTTTATTACTTATTTATTTTGTTTTTTTATGTTTTGGAATTTTTTTGATTTAGATTCATTGTTGTATTATTAGGTGTTTACAGATGTATATTATTGGGATATTAAAAATTCAATGTAATATAATTTTTTTTTGTTAAAGAGTGGAATCGGTGTAGAGAATTGTAGGAAGTAGAAAACGGAAAGTTGGAGGTTTGAAAATAGAAAATAAGGTAAAAAGAGGGTAACCGAGGCAGGGAATATGCAGGTATAACAGTGATTAGACGAGATGGAAAAAATCGAAATGAGGTGAAATTTTAGAAAAACAAATGAAAAGTGATAATTATTTAAGTGGAAAATCATCCCATCTGAGATTAAATTCATTGTAACATTTTAAGAAGTTTTTTTTTTATTTTGATTGTAGGTAGGTTTTCAGGGAGGTTTTTGAAACGCCAAAATAATAAAAGACAAATAATAAAAGACAAAAAATAAAAGACAAAAGATAAAATACCAAATAGCAAATTCCAAAAAAAGATGTTGGGAAAAGTGATCAACTCAAAACTTAGGTAAAAGCGTTAAATAAAAGCGTTTGTTGAAATTTGGTCAATTGTCTTTTAAAGTGTTTTTTTTTGTTGAAGAAAGTTTTGATAGAAAAGTTTTCTTTTTGGAGGGCTGGGCCGAACGGAAAATCCCGATGCAAACACAAAGAGTGGGGTGTGCAGGTGTGCAAATAGGCGGGAGGGTGTTTACGGCGGTGTGATGCTGGATGATGCTGCAGACGCACAGTGGGAGGATAAGGTGGATAGTGAAACAACAAAACAATAACAGATCAGTAAAGGTAAATAAATAAACGTAAATAAGATATAAACAGTAAAGGACTAAAAAGGAGAGATAGGGTAGAATATGATTAATAGCAAAATTATGATTTGAATCTTAAGTGAGAAAGGTAAGAGCACTAAGATAAATGATATAGGCTGTTTTAAGAAAACGCAGGGAGATATTAATGAAGAGATCTATAAGAGGTAATAGATAAATCGATTAAGTAATGAAGTAAATAGGTTGTTGATGAATAAATGAATTATTTATTTGCGAACAAAATAACTGCTTGAGCTCATGATACCTACAGAAGAATCCAATACTGATTCACCAACGTTTAAGTATTTTTGAGAATATTCACGGATTTCTTTATTCTCTACTAAATCCAATTTTGGACTAATTAACAAAAAAAAATAATAAAAAGAAAAACCATATTGGAACGAATTAGATTTAGATTAGATTAGTTAGAATTTTGAATTGTTGAATATTAAAGTATAGTTGAATATTTGAATAATTGAAAAAAATGGAAAAATTGAATTCAACAGAATAGGATAATGAATGGACGACAGCCATTACTTACGTTAGCCCAGTTGTTCTCTTTATTCCAGCCAAACATGTTGAGATTAGAACCAAATCAATTGAATAATGAAGAGCTTTTCCTAGCTGCAAAAGGTAGCGATTAAAGGAGAAACAGAAGCAGCAGCATGGTTAATAAGTGCAAGATATATGGAAAAAACACAAAGAAAGAAGAGGTTTACATACAAATGCCATTTTGCACGAAGATACTCTGTCTTTTGATAGCTGCTGGAGAGGTTCTGGGGTAGTTTTGTGGAAGCTCAAGCCACTGCGATTTGTTCTCGTGTGATTTGACACCGCGTGGGACGGATGACTTTGGATCGAGCAGCCGTGGTCGTAGTGGCACGTGTAAAAATTCTTCCGTGGTATCCGCGTAGAAGTGCTGCTCCGTTGTACGTAAGCAACACGCGCAAGACGCGCGGGAAGTGGGGAGTAGGCGGAACTAGTGGGTCTAGACCCAGAAGACCGGGTTATTTATAACACGCCACTTCATCGCGGCGTGCACAGGAGGCAGCGGGAATGGCGCAGTGAGCCGATAAGCCGTAGATAGAGGAAAGCACACGAGACGCACGCAGGACGCACACGAAACGCACACAAAACTCACGCGGAACGCAGCTGGAGCAGTGCAGGAGTGGCCTCTGAAGCACGTGGTTTATGTGCGGGCAAAGCTGGTGGACTGTGAAAAAGGCTGCAGAAGCAGCTGCAGAAGCGGGAGACGAAGCAGAAGCGGGAGACGAAGCAGCCGCAGAAGAAACAGCAGAAACAGCAGAAACCACAAAAGCAGCAGCAGGGTCTTTGCAGAGCGTCATTTGTTTGCCATTCCGTCGCGTATTCTTTCTTCTCGCTTGTGCTGTCTTTCCACTGCAGCGATAGCCACTTTTTTCTCATCCCAACGTTGCACATCTTTCTCTGAATCTTCATCTGAACTCGCTTTCTACAGCTATTTCAGCTCCAGCTTCACTCCATTCAACGCTGATTCAAATCTCATCCAAAAAACTGGTTTGAGTTACATTGACTTGATTCTCTTTCTGCTAAGCAGAACTAGTTTGGTTCCAGCCTAATAATCCTCTATTATTTATCTTTAAAAGGCTATTTCATTTCATTCCTTTTTTTTGTTTCCATTCAAAGCAAACAAAAGAAAACTATTCAATCATCGTATTCAATCATCGTATTCTCTTGTCGTCGTTTTCTTTGTCATTGCTGTTATAACCAATAGATTATCAAACACTAAAAAGCAACAGAAAGTCAAAGCAAAAACGTTCTTTTTTTGATTTCTGGTCTTTGGTGTTTTGGTATCTTGTATTTTTCTCACTGATTAATTTCATTTAAATTTCATTTTCATTATAATTTTTCCTCAACAATGTCTGTGACTGATGAATCCTTAACTGTTGGTCTAGCTGTCGGCTTGCCTGCTGGCGTTTGTTTCCTACTAATTGCCTTCTGGTGGTGGAAATCAACCAAGAAATTCTCTAAGGAAGATTCCCAACTAGATAAAGAAATCGATATTGGTGAAATCGATGGTGAATTATCCTTTGAAAATTTAAATAAGTCAACAAATAACAATGACAAAAACAATAATAACGATAACTCCATTAACAACAATAACATCAAAATAAAGTCAAAAAATAAATCAAAAAATAAATCAAAAAATAAATCAAGAACTAAAATTAATTCTACAAACACTAACACTAACACTAACACTAACACTAACACTGCCACTGCCACTACCACTACTACTAATAACAATAACTCCAATAAATCTACCACCTCATCTCCTAATACTAACAACAATGAAAAATCATCTCACAATAACGAAATTGTTTCAATCCATACAAACCCATCACAATCTTCTATCTCTTCTCCTAAATCAAATTCAAAAATTGATAGAAGAAAGACAAAATATAGAAACTACAGAACTTACCAATCCGCTGAGACTTTGCAAAACACTTACTCAATTAATAAAAAAATTGACCCAATTAACAACAACGATCATCAATTCTTGACCAATAAATCCTCCACTTCAAATTCCCCAATCTCGTCATCAGACTACACCTCAAATACCATCAACAACAACAACAAAAACAATAATAATAATAATAACAAATCCTCCTCAAACTTATCAAACATATCTGGCGGTACTTTGTTCCAAACCTATTACGACTCAGTAATCCCAATATTACCTCCAGATTCTCTACCAAATAAGTCAACCCTTTCTTTAAATGATAACCTTCATAATACCTCAAATACCCCAATTGAATCCCTGCCCAACTCAAAATTAAAATCAAAATCAAAGTCTCTATTGAAATCGAAATCAATCAAAAACAAAATCTCCCTAGACTCTCAAAATAATAATACTAATATCATAAACGACACTGACCAAATTAATTCTTCAACTCTTGAAACTCATAAAAAATCAATCTTTAGATCTCGTTCCTTAAAGAAAAAATTTAAATCAAACGATGAACTAAATAATAACGATGTTAATAACAACAATAACCATATCCACAATACTAACAATAACAACTCAAATTCTGAAAATAATAACGATTTAACCAAATCCTCCTTCCCTGTCCCCAGACTGAACTCAAAAAATATCTCCTCAGACTCCCTTATAAACTTGGACAAATCTCAACAAGAAGAATACATCAAAAACCTACATCGCTACTCAAATTCCCCATATCCTTTCGATCAGGCTTTAGGCTCTCGTAACAACAGCTTTATAGAAAGAAACAGATCTCATTCCGGTGGCAACCTCTTAGTTTTAGATCAGCAACAGCAAAAGAAGAAAAAATATCCTCCTTTGCCTCCCCATAACCCAAAATCTTTCTCAATCGATAGCAAATCAACCAATAATTCTTCAACCTTATATACCCCAACTTCAACTTCAAACTCAAATTCTCGTCAAGTAAGCGTTTCAACCACTCTCAATACTACTACTACTAATAAAATCAATAAAGATACTAAAAATAAAGACCATCAATTGAATAATCAAAAAAGTCCTGTTTTCTTTATTGAAAAAGATCACGACTTGAAAAACAATAAAAATGATAACGTATCCTTCTCAGACGATGATGGTCCTTTTATATCAACTGATAAATTAGATGACGGTTATATCGCCGACTTGAAAGGCTCTTCTTCTTCTTCAATTAAAAAATCAAATACCCCAAATATCACAAATAATCAAATTAAAACTTTCCACGAGACAAATTATCATCATGCAAATAAAAATAGCATAGATTATGAATCTTCAGCTTTATCTGATTTTTCTATTTTATCTTCTCCAAAGATTAACGATAGTATAAACAACAATTATCTAGATTCAGATAATGACTCAATTGATAAATCGCCATTTGAAGATGAAGCTGAAATTTTAAATCGTTCATTATATTCTAAAAAATCTATAACTTTAAAATCGAGCCCGGAAAGTTTAAACAAAGCAAGATTTCTGGATATTCCAGATATAAATGAAATCGATGATAGAAACAGTCCTTCATACGATAATGAATTTACAAATTATAAAGAAAATCATAATGATTTCATTAAAAGTTTAAGACCAAAATAATCATTAAATTAAAGTTAAAATAAAAATTTATTATTCATTTCAATATTTAGATTTATTTTTGTAATTTTTTATTTTCTTTTTGTTCTTTTTTTGTTTTTTTTTTGTTTTTTTTTGTTCTTTTTGTTTTTATTCATTTGATTTTGCTAAAATTTATAATATTTTTGCCCCAAATTTCTTAATCGTTAAATATGGATCAAATCTTGTTTTAAAAAAATCTAATTTATTAATTATTCCATATACTTCCTATAATTCATTGTTATACGTATGGTGTCAATAACTTTCTACTTTGTTTTTTTTATTATTTTTTTTTTCAGTGCCATAATATTTAATTTGCTCTAGAACTAACTTGTTTTATTGTTTATTTCAATTTTTTTTTGTTTCTTTTAGTGTTTTTTTTGAGCAATTCTTAATTTCCAATTTCTTAGTTTCTTAATTTAATTAATCTTATCACAATTCTTTTTTTAATAGGGATATCACAAATTTTAAATTCCAGACTTATAATAAAACATGTATACTATAAAATCACAAAATAAAGTAAAATAACAATAGTATAAACTGATAGAATATGTATTAGAATAAAAAAAAAAAAATGGATAAAAAAGCAACCTTTATATAGAAATATTTTTTAATTTTAATATTTTAGTTCAGTTCTTAAATTTTTATAAATTATATAAGTGTAAATGTATAAGTATAAGTATAAGTATAAATATAAGTATAAGTATAAGTATAAATATAAATATAAATATAAATATAAGTATAGATATAAGTGAAGTTGAATAGAATTAAAAAAAAAGGGTATTGAAGTGAATTGAATAAAATGAAAAGAACTAATGATACATTTGAGTAAAAATGAGTAGAAATGAGTATGATTGAATAGAAGATTATTTATTGTTAAAATCAAAAGAAGAAGAGGAGTTTATAGTAGAGAAAGAAGAGCGATGAGTTGTAGTATTTGATTGTAAATGTTGTTCGAGTAAGTCTAAAGAGTTTTGTAGATCTTGAGAATCGTTCAAGATGGAAGGATTATTTATGTAGATATTTTCAATGTCATTGTTAACAATAGTGTCGTTGATGTTGTTGTTGATTAGTAGTAATTTTTTTTTGGTTTTAGTGTAGACAATTGAGATTAATAAAGAGAAGGAGGATACAGCTATGATTATAGCTAGTAGATCTAGAAATTTAGAAGAATTGTTTTCATCCGAGCCAATATTTTTCAATTTTAAGCCTATGAATAGATGGAAGACTAGCTTTGGGGTTGTGATGGCCGAAGCTAAAAAGAATTGTAGGACAGTGATGTTTTGAATTGAGGCCAAAGCACCATTTAGTAGGGAGTAAGGAAAGGGAGATATTTTGATTAGAGCGAGTAGAAGGACTTTTCTCTTTTCTTCGAGAAAGACCTGAGATAAGGCGTTGAATAGGATGTTTTTTTGAGATAGATAGAGTGAGTAGTTTTTGAGGCAGAACTTGTATATTATAAAAGCTATGGTTGAGCCTAGTACTGAGGAGGAGGCAATTAGGAACCAGCCGTTTAAGCCAAATAGAATGCCAGTGAGAGTAGATAGAGCAGTGTAGCCGACCATTGGAGGGAAAGAGACAAAGAACATGGCGAACCAGATGATTAAGGAAGTATGGTTATAGGATTCTAGGAAATCTGAGAGTTCGATTAGATCATCAAATAGTCTTTTGTGGTAAATTAGGATCAAGGAAACAGTTATGGTTGAGAGGATTGAGAGTATGATCAAGGTGATCTTTTTATGTATTGGTTGAGAAAGGTAGTAGGATTTGAGAAAAAAGAAAAGGTAGAGGAGCGAGGATTTAAGTGAGATGAAAAAGAATTTGATCTTTGATAGTAGTGAAAGGTTGTCGTTGCTGCTGTTGTTAGCGACAGGAATAGTGTGATGAACCTCAGGAGGAATGTTTGGAGTTAAGAGATTGATTGAGTCAGATTGCGAGTAGTTGTCATAATGGGCAGACAGAATGGAGTCATTGTCAAGAGCATTGAGAACAGAGGCACTGGAAGAAGCAAGACGAATGGGTTCCATGGCAGCAAATGGGCAGCTTGTGGAGAAAATGCAAACAGGGCAGGTGTAGGAGGTGGATATATATATCTTTTATATATGTTGCTGGTTGAATTGCTTCCACCAAAGAGATTATTATATTTATGACGGAAAAGGGAAGTTGCCGATGAGAACGGCTCGGGAAAGGCCGACGGGTGCTGGAGGTGCGGCCGTTTTGGACAGCGAATAGGAGCGAGGCCAAAGCTCATCAGAAGAGAGAAGAGGAGGAAAGAGAAAGAAAAAGAGAGCAAGAAGGAAAGGGAACGTTGTATTTAGACGCTATGTACAGGACTATGGACTATGGGGCAAGAGCGATCACCAGGCAGCCTTGCGAACTCCAGGTAACAACCCACCCAAGGCCATTTCTCTGAACTGGATTCTGTTGATGTGAAAGTGTTTGAGGACACTTCTGGAGGTTCCTGAAACAAAGCAACGATCTTTGCAGGAGGTGATTCTAGTGTACTGAGGCATGGAGGTGAGCTGCAACTGGGCCTCCAACCTGGCTCTGGGAGGAAGAGTGGTGTTTCGAGCAATGTACTTCAAGGCCCGGATCAAGACCTCGTGTTCGGCGCTCTGCTGACGCTTGAAGTTGTCTCTGAGGATTCTGGTGTTGATGAAGCCCGGGGGGAGCTTCATGGGAGCAGCAAAACGGAAGTTCTTCATTTCTCACAGCACAAACAGCAAACAGCAAACAGCAAGCAGCAAACTCAGCTCAATCAGAAGAAAACCGGGGCTGAAAAAACACAGACACGAAAGGCCGGGCAGCGCGGCGCAGCGGGGGCTTCCTTTTTGGGACGACGATATAATGCCCTCAGCTCCAGCTCGAAAAGCTCACCTCAGCAGCGATGTCTGTGCCAGCCATGTCTTTCCCTGCTTCTGTTTCGCCTGCTGGTGCTGGTGCTGTTGCTGTTGCTGCTGGGGTTGATGCTGCTCTATTAAATGCTGCTGCTCGCAAGGCCTCTGCCTGTCTGCACAACCTTCTCTCCACCATCAGCACCTTCGATGCTTGTCAAACCACCCACTCGATCAGATTGGTCTCCTACATCCTAGACTACAAGAACAGAGGCAATGACGACCATGCCATCTTCAACACCAACAGCTCTCTACATTTTTCTCACAGCTTCACTCAATTGCGACTCTTCAACCATCTATACGCCATCTTAAACGATCCAGCCTACTCCACCATCTTGCACAACACCACAAACGCTGCCACTAATCCCACCAATCCCACCAATCCCAACAACAATCCTATCAATGACTCTCTAATCTCATCCAATTTGAAATTGGTTCTGTCACTACTAAAAAAAATACAATCTATCTTGTCTCATTTAATCACTCGCTTCCAAAAACACCCTTCGCTGATAGAATCAAATAACTACATCTACTACTTGATCTCCTACTATCTAATTGGTTACATCCTTATCATAAAATATATCCCAATTAACATGTCTCTCAATACACCTAAAAATACTGATTTACAGCTGTATTATCACTTGAAATCAGTTTATAATGATTTTGATTTGTTATCAAATTTTAAACTCAACATTATCGCCTTTTTTTTCCCAGATGATAATACTCACAACCCTACTAATAACAACACTAATAATAGCATTGATAAAAACAATAATAATAATGTTATAAAATTAATACAGGTATTACCTAAAATTAACCTAAAATCTTTCTATTACCTCTTATACCCTCCAGAATCATATGATTCAAATTCAATTATCCCACCTCATCTAATAAATAATAATAATAATAATAATAATAATAATAATAATAATAATAATAATAATAATAACAACAATAACAATCTATCTTATTCAGAAAACCCCTTTTTCTCTTCTACCTTACTCATAGACTTGAGACTCACGTCCCATTTTAATAAAAAAAACTTCAATTTACCCAATTTAATCAACATTGACCCATCTTTATTTACTATCAGTACAAATCCTACTCACTATTTAAATAACCCTGATAAATACATCAACAATATATCATTCTTAGAAAGTCGCTTGAAAAAATTAAACCCACCACACTACAACTTATTCATGCAAAGACAAAATTATGACCACATAATTTACTTCACCTACAACACCTCAAATATCCATTTCACTAATCTATTGTTGTTTTTCTACAACTTACTCACTGCAACTCAATCCTCAAATCTAAAACTAAAATCTCTCCCTTTATACTTGGAAAATGGTTATGAAGGTTTCCTGGCTTACATTACTCAACTCAACTCAAACTACTATAATAAAATCAACAATCCTAATAACATTAGCATCAACACCAATACCAACATTGACAATAATAACATTTGTGGTTTAAAAAATAATGGTAGCACCTGCTATATAAACTCAAACATTCAGTGTCTTTATAACTTATCCGACTTTTCGAACATCTTCATCTCAAAATTTTACTTAAACTACATTAATCAAAACAAAAAATTTAACATCCTTTTATCAGACTCTTTCTCTTTACTATTTTCAAAATTGGCAAAATACTCAAAAGTCCTAATAGACCCTTCTAATTTCTTGAGAACTTGCTCAATTCTAAACCCTCATTTAAATATCCCCTACGATCAACAAGACACTCAAGAATTTCTAATGTTTTTACTAGATAGAACACACAACGAATTATCTCAAAGTGATTACATAATTAATCAATACCCCCGTCTAATCAAACCAATCAACTATTTCACAAATATTTCTTCAAATAACATTGAAAGACTACAATATGATAAATGGTTTGCCAACTTGATCAAAAATCAAGGTGTTTCCCCAATTAATCTATTTTTTGAGGGAAAATTTCAAAGTTCCTTGAAATGCCTAATATGCTCAAAGATTTCAAGAAATTTCTCAACCTTCTCGATACTATCGCTACCGATTCCAGATATCAATTCCCGCTCAATTTATATTGAAGAATGCTTTACTTCTTTTACTGATGACGAAATCTTAACTGGTGATAATGCTTGGGCTTGTCCTAATTGCAAATCACTAAATAATGATAACAACACCGATAACAACAACAACAACAACAACAACAACAACAACAACAACAACAACGGCAGCAACGATGACAATGGAACTAAATCCTCTATATTTAAGTTTATATCGAAAAGAGAAAAAATAAAAGGAAAAACGAAAGAAAAAGATAAAGATAAAAAAAAAGATAAAAAAAATAAAAAAAACTCAATCAAATCCACAAATGCTAAAATGAAAGCTATAAAATCTCTTAAATTTATTGATCTACCAAAATTATTAATCATCCATCTATCAAGATTTTCATTCAAACATGATGTTGTTAAAAATAATTCATACATTAACTTCCCATTGATTCTAAAATTAAAAATTAATGATGAAATAATATCTTACAAATTGAACAGTTTCATCAATCATGATGGTAACTTGAAAAGTGGCCATTATACCTCTATTATTCATAAAAAAAATAATTGGTATCATTGTGATGATTGGAACGTCTATCTAGTGAGATTACCAATTGACAAGAACGGCTATATAAAAAGTAATTTAGTTTATGTTATTTACTATGAAAGAATTCTGTAATTTTTTTAAAACAGATTTCAACCAAAATCAGTCTAATTATTAATTGTTTTTTTGTTTGTTTTAATATACTGTTACTCTGTTAACTTATCTAATTTCTTATCCGTTTATCCTTTTTATCCTTTTTTTTATAGATTTTTTTTTTCTTTTGTACATTGGTTGGAAATATTTTTTATTTCTTTATTGTTGTTTTTTTGTCATTTTGTTATTTTTTTTTTTGTTATTTTTTGCTTTTTAGGGAATAATGAATAATAATCATTGATGAATAATAAACCAATTAAATTTTGAAATCAAGTGTAGACTAAATCCAAGAAGGATCCCAATAAGCAGTTTGATCGTTATCATCTTGAGTATCAATCCATAAGAACCCCTTTTCCACCATTGAATTTAACACTTGTTGAGATCGTAATTTTGACCATTTAAAATTGTCCATTAATATTCTCACAGTCACAAATTTAATGATTTTACAAATAACTAAAATTTGATTCTGATCGTTGTTTAGTTCTATTGACAGAGAAGAAATTAAATTCTCGTTGCCATTATTAATAATTTTGAAATTTGGGTTTAATATTTTAATTTTATTGATTGATATTATAATATCATTTTCAACCAAGTTTTCGATTTTGTTTGGATTGTTTGGATCGTTTAAATAGCTTAATAAATTTTTAATTGAGATCAAACCACCATTTAGATTTGAAGTTTGTCTGCAAATTTCTATAATTTTAACGGATAGTTCATTATAAAATTCTTCATCATTATCATTAAGGATTAAATTTGACCATAAATTTTTCTTTTGATGGGTATTAGTGTTGGTAGCAGTGGTGGTTTTGACTGATATGCTTGCAGCTAATGGATCAACACCAATTGATAGGCATAGTTTATAAAAATTTCTTGAAAAATCAGGATTATTTTTGATTTCGTTATTGTACTTTTTGGCAAAGTTGATTAGATTTTCTTGAAATAGTTTCAACTGATCAGATAGCAAATTTGATTGTTGTTGGATGAGTTGGGAGCTTATTTTAGAGAATTCGTCCTCATTGTTTTGAAAACTCGCTAGACCTAATTTTCTGTTCATTGTTTGAAAATGGAAATAAGATGATGATTTATAAAAGTGGTTTATAAAAGAGATTTATCAAGTTGATGTAAAAACTTGATAGGAATAAAACTGGAGAGAATATTAAGATTGCGATCATGGATGGATTTAAAAGTTCTTTCGGGGGTGATAACGGGAGAAAGTAAAGATACATTAAATTAATAAAATCTACATAAGGTATGATAAATAGAGAAATTTAGAAGAAAAATGAAAAGTAATTTTGAGAATTAAAAGCACCAAAAAAAGGAAAAAAGGGTTGTATGTAAAGGACTAAAAAAATATAAAGAAATAAAGAAATAAAGAAAAATAAATAGAAAAAAAATTTATAACCGAAGAAAGGAAATAAAAGTGGTAAGTATATAGTGAGACAGAAAATAGTGTAAATAACCAAATACAAAAGTAGTGGATGAAATTTTGTAGAAGGAAAAATAAATTATAAGTAGATACTGGATATGGAATAACAGATATTAAGTAGTAGGCAATTTGTAATCAACAAATAATAAATGACAAATGATAAATAATGGTAAAAACATAGATAGTAGGCTTTTATGCTTTGTTTTTTTTATTTTTTTTTTTTATTTTTTTAAAAATAGAATAGTTATTAATAAGCTACTTTCAATGAGTAAGCATTCTTGACACGAATTAAAAAAAAGCATAACAAACACCACCTAAACTGAAAATACCAAGTGCAACGTACCATAAAGAATCGAATCTATCTTCATCAGATTTTCTGAGATGTGGTAACTTTTGTTTGATTTCCAAACTTCTTCTGACTCTTTTTCTTAAACTGGTTTCTGTTTCAGTTGCAATATCAGTATCCTGTGAATTTGTAGGATTAAGGACCTGGGTTGGTAGCATCATTGGGGGTTTGTAGGCCAAATATAAGGGTTGGATTGGAGCACCATCGAATTGATACAATTGCAATTTATACTGGCCATGGTAATCATCGATACTTAAGGTATAAGCTTTGAAGAGTTCGGACTGGATATATCTTGAGTAGATAGAGACACCACCATCGTCACAAGGAGCACTTAACAATTGTCTACCATCACTTTCAAAGGGCAATAAAGATAACGAACCATTTGACAAGATTTCGTATCGGCCATGTTGGAATTGTAGGACAGCAGTTGGGCACGAGTGGTTTTGAGGATTGGCAGTGACGATATAAAGAGCTTCTTCCCAGTAACCATCAGAAGTGAAACTGTAGGATCTTCCAGGCAAAGCAGGTTCAATGAGCAATTCGTCAACAGGGTCGAAAAACCCTGGACCAGTAAAGACAGTGTTGGATTTGGAGGACCAGGTACCCTCAAGAGAGATTTCCTCTGCATAGGCTTGGAAGAAGAAGAAAACAAGAGCAGCGAAACCAACGATAGCAGCTTTGGACAGCATATTTGAGTGAACAACGATAGCAGAGACAGCAGAGGAAGCAGAGGAAGAAACGAAGAAAGAAGCAGAAAGCTAAACGCCAGCTTTGAGTCTGTCCGCACGTGACTAAGCAGCACCTCCACAAAGAAGGCGTTGAAGGAGCTGGAGAAGGAGAAGAAGTTGATTCTGGAGCAGTCACTGAGGAAGTGGTGGAAGCAGCGGTAAGAGCAGCTAGTGGAAGGTGTTAGAAGATGCCATCAATGTATCCTTATTCGTTGGAGTCTGCGTTGGCAGACGAGGTGGAAAATGTCCTTGGGGGATTGGATCCATCGCCCAGTCGAGGTCGCTTGAGCAACTCGATATCGAATCAAACCTATCGATCCCTCTCCAGAGGAAGAACAGCCAGTGTTTATGATGAGGTTCCCAAGGAGTACAGTGCCAGTCGAGGCAGAAAGGACACCAACTTGAAATGGTCCATTTTGAAACATGATCCCTCAGAGAGAATCATCGGCGCTAACGATGGTAACATTAACAGCAAGAAGAACATTTCTATCGAGCAGAGTGATGAAGAGCAGATCAGTGATACCGATAAGGAGTTCGAGTACAATGATGGAGACGCTATATTGCCCAATTATGTTTCATTTTTCCCTAACGATTATAGTAATTCCAATCAAGTCAAGACCCCATCTCAATCTCTATTTCAAACCCAAACATTTTCGAAATTATCTAATGAAGACATGTTGAGCAATGCGTTGAGCAACAACAAGCCAGTTGTGAAAACATCGTTGGAAAAAGTTAAAGAAGCAATGAACTATGGAGATAATATTGCGACATTAGAGGCAATTGAAAATGCAAGACAAACTGATTCTCCGATTCCAAAGGATCTCGAGGAGAAATTTGGCAGTCTAAACTTAAGTCTTCCCAATGAAAAGACAAAAAATGAAAAGTTAAAACCATATACTTTATATAAGAAATCAATAACAGATCCCATGAATTCATTAATCAAAGATGATGATTTTCAAGTTCCATATACATTAGATAGTGATCATAAGTCGGATAAACACATTATAGAAGCATTGAATGAAAATATAAAGATATCGGAAATCAATTCCAATTTAGAGAATTCTAGATGTATTAGAACAGTAACCCGAGGAGATTTCTTTAATAAGATATCGATTTATAAGAAACCAAAGACCTTCTTATTATGCATGGACTTTTCTCCCGAATCTAAATATGCCTTAGAATGGACAATTGGAACAGTGCTAGTTGATGGCGGAGTTTTATTGATCTTATATGTGATTGAAGATAATAAATTTATTTTGCCAGATAATAATATTAACAATATCAATAATACTAATACCAATGATAGTAGCAATAGCAACAACGATAATACTAACAACAATAATAATACCATATGTGAAGAACAGTTGAAGGAAATTAAAGAACAAGAAAATGCAAGAATAAATGGGGTCAGGAACCTAAGTGAAGATGCATTGAGTTTGATCAAGTCTACAAAATTACAAGTACATATAGTCGTTGAAGCAATTCACCATCCAATTCCAAGACACTTGGTGATGGAAGTGATTGATCATATTCAACCAACGCTAGTTATTGTTGGCTCTAGAGGAAAACAGGCCCTCAATGGCGTAACATTGGGATCGTTGTCCAATTATTTGGTCAACAACAGCTCTGTACCCATTATGGTTGTTCGAAGGAAGGTCAAGCGAGTCACCAAGAAGAAAACAACCAGCAACAACATCGAGCACGTCCAGAGCTTAAGGTTGGCTAAGGTTGACTAGTCTTGCAAGTATTGTTTAAAGTATTGCTTTTCATATTATTTTCTCGTTTTTGTAGTGCAAATTCACATCAATTGAAAACCGCAACTTGAACCGGCGATCGCCGTCGTGCACGGTCAAATTACGTACGTAATCGTTTGATACTAAACGGACGTCTACTTTCGCTGTCAATCAGCGACGGTCCGGCATCTTCGGCGTCCGTATTCTGTTCGCTTGTTCGTTTTGCCTTGGTGGTTTTTTCACCATTTCTACCATCTTTTGGAGTCTTTTCACCTCTTTCGCCTCTTCCACCATCGACCTTTCTTGCTCTGCCTTTTCTGAAATATTTGCTGTGCTATCTCTACTTCTCTTTTCAAATGGATTACGCCTTTTCCAACTACTACGACTTCAATTTCAATTCCCAGATTTCCTCTCCAAATAACAACGACTCCAATGCTCCCAATTCCACTACATCCCTAAATGATCTCCCTAACACTAGCAATAACCTTAACAGTTTCTGGGACTCATATATCAACGAAAACGATCACCAAAATATTCTTCAAAACCAACGAAACCAACAGACCCACGAATTATCTACCCAAAATTTAGAGCTAATGAACAACAATACAAACAGCGACTTCGTTGCTAATTTAAATTTTGATAATAATTTGTACAATTTTAATAATACCAATACCAACACCAATACCAATACCAATACAAACACAAATACCAATAATAATAATTCCACTAATGATTTTCAGATTGCTCCACCTTTTTCAACTTCAATGACAAGTTCCAACAGTCCCTTCAATGGCAATAATATCACCAATAATAGATTAAATCAAGAGCAATCTTTGACTCTACTTAATAATAATATTAATGACATCTCCTCTGAAATTATTTCAATAAAACGAGAATTACAAGACTCAAATATAATCAACTCACAAGATCCTTTTGATAATATCATCAACCTATCATCTACTGTTAATGCTAATGCTAATGCTAATGCTAATGCTAATGCTAATGCTAATATAAATATTGCTAACAACAATAACAACACAACTTTAAATTCCTCTTTTAATACAAACACAATTACAAATGCTAATAATAAAAAAAGAAGAAAAGATAGTTTGCAATCAAACAATTCAAATAACAACTTTATTAACAATGAATCAAATACTGCTGCAAAGAAAAAAGCTCAAAATAGAGCTGCTCAAAAGGCTTTCAGAGAAAGGAAGGAATTAAAATTGAAAGATTTACAACAAAAATTAACTAAAAGCGAAGAAGAAAAAGCAATCCTTCTCAATAAATTAGAAGTCCTAAAAAGAAAAAATATCATCATATCAACTGAAAATAAATTACTATTATCTTCAAATAACAACGATCTCAATAACTCCGACAACAATAATAATACTAATACCAATAACAACAGTAATAACAATAATTTCTCAAATAACTCTAATAATAACAATAATTTCTTTAGTAATTTAATGCTAGATTTCACCTTTCCTGAAGTTCTCCCCAATAAATGTCTTGATTCACTTAAAAAATCAGCTACCCCAGACTCAAATTCTCCCATAGTTCATGATAACTTGTCTTTATCAAAAAATAATAAATTAATCTACAACTCAATCGATGGTTCTGAAAAGTTATTAAGTATCGCTGCTGTTTGGGACTATTTAATTCAATTCGAAACTCTAAATTCAGATATCTTAAATAATCAATTAAATTTAGATTTAGATTTCTTACAAATTATAAATAATTTAAAAGGCAACGAAAAATGTTATGGTTTAGGCCCTGCTTATCCATTATCAAAAATCAATCAAACTATTATCGCCTACCTAAATAACTAATTTCTGTGATTTATAATTAATTATTTTGTAATAAAATAAACTTTTCCTACTTTGATTTAATTCACTTTAATTTAATTTAATTTAATTTAATTTCTCTTTGTTGTGATACCTTATTTTTATTTAATTTTATTTAATTTTATTTTATTTCATCCTATGACTTTTGTTTTATTGGTTTTACTTTATTTTACTTTGCCTTAATTACAACCACATCCACAGCCACATTTATAACCACATTTATAGCCACATTTATAAATACGTTTACTCTTACATTTACTTTAACTTTTAATTCAGTATTTTGGTTTTTTTTCAATCTATTGTTTATATTATATAAGTTGTTTTGTATTAAAAAAATTATACGATTAAAATTGTGAAAAAAAGACTATATCAAAAAACATTTATTTCTTTCTTCAATTTTTAGCTTCAATATCTAGATAATCGGGATTCTTCTTCAATATAATAACTCCCTCCAATGAGCTTGCAAGACTAGTATATTCATCATTTTCTAATTCAGCTCTTTCTCCAGCTCCTAATAAAACTGGCGTAGAATGTGTCACCCATCCAGTAATAGTTTTTGGTTTACCTGCTTGTCCAACGACATCGACGGCTTGCCCAACTCTAACACTGACTTCAATTGGTTTTAAATCTTCATCTACTGTAATCAACATTCTTGGATGTATTGAAACATTCAAGTAATATAATAAATAGTGAGCATTACTTAAAATAAATGTCTTTGGATTTAATAATAAAACGTTAGTAATTAATAACCCTGCTAAATGAACTTTGGATACAACTTGTCTATCTGAGTGAAATGGATTAAGTGTCAATGTTCCTTTACCTAAATGAAGTAACCCCTGTGCGATTCTAACCATAAATAAACAATTGGGTTCTCTTGAATAATAATTGGCTAATTGTCTTAGTAATTGTGCTAGTCTAGCATTATTGGTTCCTGATCCTACTACACCCATAGAGAAAATTGCATTTGCTGCAACATCTGAGTCTGGATCATGAGAATATCTCGACAATGTGTCATAAATGTTCATTTGGGGATTAGAAACAGAAACTAATCCCATTGCTAATGGAACTGCTCTTTTGATTGTATCATTGCCATAATGCATCAAATGCCCAAAATGACGTAGTGACATTTCTTGTCCAATATCCTCACCCATCGCAAGGATTGCAAGACCTAGAACTGCATATGCTTGATAAGTGGTGTCTTCTTCTTCTTCTTCATCTTCTTCATCCTCGTCTTTTTCTTCCTTTTCTTTTTCTTCAGTTTCTTCTGGTAAGACTTCTTCCATCACTGCATCTTCATCAGCATCGACTAAATCAAGTTTTTTACCCTTTTTAGTATCATCAGCTTCAGTTTCAGTTTCAATTTCAGTTTCAGTTTCACCTTCGCCTTCGCCTTCAGCTTCCAGTTTATCCTTTTTGGGAAAATTAATGCACATGTTTAATAACTTTTGAATTTCCAACACATTACCTGTCCCTGCAAAGGCGCATACAGTGATTAAAATTTCAGTTGCCTTTCCAATTGGATGATCAACAGCTTTCAAACTTTCACATGCAACATCAATTTGATCGTATAATCCGACAAATAATAAGGCCAAACCTAATGACATTAATTGAGCAAAACTGTCATTAAAATCTTTATTTGGTCTTTCAATAAAGGTTGATAAAATTGTTTGGGCAATATCCGGGTTACCAGTTCCCACAAAGACTAAACCTAATGATAATGTAGCCAAGGATACAATTTCAATTGAAACAGATTCATCACTAATAATTGGTAATAAAAGTTCCAAAACACTTTGGTTTTCATGACCAGCAAATGAGATACCCAAACTAATTATGGATGCAATCCTTAATAATCTTGAATTGCTAGTGACATAATTTTCAACTAAATAAAAAGAGGTGAGAACTTCATCATAAATTCCAGTATTAACAAGACCGATACCGAGTAAAGCACCGGCTTTGATTTCTTCTTCAGTTGATTCTAAAAATTTATCCAACTCTTGTAGACCAACAGATGAAGACCATTGAAAAACAGCACCTAAACTAGCAGCAACAGATAACATTCCAGTATCTTTAGTTTTATAAATCCAAGCCATAGCGTTTTCTTGACTTATTAATTTATCGTTACAAAATCCGCAATTGAGATAGGAGTTGACAAAACTTGCAGCTAAACTTTGTTTGGCAGAATCAGTAGAAGTTTCCATATAGCCATTTTTTGATTCTAAATGAGATTTATAAATATCTTCCGGGATTTTAGGTTCTAGTAGGTTTAATTTTAATGTTAGATAGGTAAAATATTCGTTTAATTTTAGATTTGATATACAAACTTCAACGTCAGGATTCACCTCTTCAACGATATCATCTTCAGCTATATCTTGGTCTTGATCTTGATTTTGATCTTGATCTTCTTCACCTTGTTCTTTGGATTCATCCTTTTCTATTGAAATATCGTTTTCAGCATCATCTTCATCTTCATCTTCAATGTCATCATCTTTTGATTCAATTAATTGGAAGGCAGGATTTTGTTTTGCTAAAATAAAACCCAATTGTTTTGAAGTGGCCAAGTCATTAGAGCGAGAGAAAATATTTCTGATTAATGAATCATCACTAATTTTGAGTGCTAATGGAAGAGCTTTAGTCAATTGATCTTGAGAAAGATAAATTTCACAAACAGTTTGTAGGAAAGAGACATCATCAAATGGAGGCAAGTATGGAACACAGCTAGCCATGTATAAGCAAACTCTGGAATAAGTATTTTTATCAACGAATCTTGGGAGATCTTTGATGGAGTCAATTTCTAATAATAAGTCAACAGCGTCAGCTTCAGCGTTATGTTTTAGGAAAAAGGGAATAATTTCAAAGGCCAATTGTTTCAAATCAGTGATTTTAACTCCTAATAAGACTTTTATTTTTACTTCTTCATCCTCAACTTTGGGTTTGTCAGATTTTTGGTTATCTTTTTCTTTATCAGTGGAGTCACTATCTGATGGAGAATTATCCTTTTTGCCTAATTTAGATCCTTCGGTCTTTAAATCAGTTGAAGTTGAGTCTTTAGATGCAGCATCTAGTTTTTCAGCAACAGTGTTGTCTGAAAGAACTGGAGCAGTGACTTCTTCAGGTTTTAAGCCATTTTCGAGTTCTAGTAAGGGAATGTAGAGTAGGCCGATTTCTAAAGCCAAATGACGAACGTAATCATGGCCCATTTCACTTATATCGGGTTCATTGGACAATAATCTGTACTTTAAACAATCAAGGTTACCTTCGTCAGAGTAAGTCATTCCCAATACCGATAGGATATCAGCCAATTTCGATTTCAAAACTAGGTCTTGCCATTTGTCGTACAAATTACATAAGAGAAGATAATGGGGTCTTAAGAATTTCAAAGGTTTGGGAACAGCAGTCATTGAGCTTGTGGATTCTTTGATAAAGACTTTCAACTTCGACAAAGAGGCCTCGTACAACGAGGAATCGGACTCATTAAGTCTCTCAACCAACATTTCTAAATCAGACTTCAATTGCTGGTCTTCTTCGCTTAATTCCTCTTCTTCTTGCTTCTTTTTTCTGCCTGATTTGGCATTTTGTTTAGCATCTTTAGTGGCGTCGGGCACGACTTTTTTCTGAGGGAGCTGATCTTTGGAGGACATTTTGGACGAGGAAAGCAGTATGGGGGGCCACCAGTAGCAGTAATGTGTTTCAATTGGTTCAAGCTCGCTAGCTAGATGGTTGATCTGGAGGATTGATCTCTTGCAGCTGAATCAAAGAGCCAGTTGGAGGTAGTGGTAGCTCTGTTAAAACAGCTTGGAGGCAAATCCAACGAGTTTTTCAGCGCCGGCCGGAGCACGTGTGCAGAGATATCCGACTCGTCGGTTGGAAGTGCTTTGATCTGACAGCTCTTCACTCCATCGCCTTGAGGACAAGCTCTGAAGAAGCCTCTGGACCAGAAGAAATCTCTCCAACAGCTGTATACTCACCAACCATGCCTTCCACCACTCTGACGTTTATGGGAGTTCGTTCCCAGGCACTTGCATTTGAAAACCAGACCTTGAAGCTTCTCACCAGCTATTCCTCGTTTGCTCAGTCTCCCAGTGCCCATCCAACCCAGAAGGAGCTAGCCTTGGAGAAGGAGATTGCCAACTTGCTCAAACAGAGAGATGCAATTGTTGAGAACTTGAGCAATTTTGAGAAATTCGAGAACTTGGTTCCTTCCAGATCACAACAGTTGCAACGGCACAACGAGGTTTTACAGGAAAATTACAGGGATTTTAATAATATCAAGCTCTCTATTAAACAAGAAAGAGAGAGAATCAATTTGCTAATAAGTGTTAGGTCCGATATCGAGGCCCATAAAAGAAGAAACGACGACAACTCCAGCAACCAATTTTTAAATGACGAAAACGACTACATCAACAATGAACGAGAGAGGGCAGACAATGCCAATTCAATAGCCGACAGATTACTAGCCCAGGCCTATGAAACAAGAAGCGAATTTCAAAGACAGAGAAATGTACTTTCTGGAGTCAATAAGAAAATGTTTTCAATATTGTCTACTATACCAGGCATAAATGTTTTGCTAGGTAAGATCAACACTAGGAGGAAAAGAGATGCGATTATTATAGCTTCGTTAATATCAGTTTGTATAATTCTCATATGGCTCACAAGCTAGAACACGTATCAATGAATCGGAATTTTTCACTTTTAATCTATCACAATCAACTATATGAGGATCGACCTAATCTATTTAATTCTATTTTGTCCTATTTTATCCTATTTTATCCTAATTTTATCTTAATTTTATTTAATTTTATTTAAATATAATATCAAATTAACTTGAAAAATAAAAAAAAAAAAAAACATAATAGTTCATAAAGGGGCTTGTTTTTGTAATTGTCTAATATCCACATTGATTGGGATAATTACGACTCTCTAATGGTTGAGGGAATAATCCATATTCTGTTAGTTTTTTAAAGTCCCATTCAATCGATGACTCAGTTTTATAGCACCAAAAGATCCATCCTGCTCGAATTTGAAAAGCATCTAATTGAGCTTCAATATATTTTCTTGTTGCAATTTTTTTATCGTTGCTCCAATAATTAATATCATCAATATTCTGACATGAACCAATGGGATTCGAGACTAAAAACGTTCCATCGTATCTTGCACCTCTACCAACTCCATTAAGCCATTTTGTACAATCGGTTAATGCTCCAGACCACTCACCAGCTACTGTCCAATGGTACTCGTCTTGAATTTGTCTTCCAAGATTGCACGCAAACGAAATGTGTTCATCATCACTTCTTAGTAGTTCACCTTCAGAGAAAACTTGATAGAAATGATGGTCAAGCACGACTCCCCAAAAGCCATTATCAAGAACCATAAAATCTGACCAATAACCCAAAGCTTGAAATGCATCATGAATTATTATATTATTGGTCGAAACGTTTCGTAGTTGATCATATCCATCGAGATAAAACTTCTTGATTTTATCCATGTCCAATGAAGGACCCAAGGGTTCATTTAATAGCTCAATTCCAATAATGGTATCTTTATAATCATCACCACCGTATTTGTTCATAATGTAATCCAATACTTGTAAAGTGACTGCAAGATTATCGCCATTTTGCCAATCTAAATAATCTCTTTTACCGGAATTATCAAACCCATTTTGAGAGCCTGGGGCACCATGTAAATCTATCCAAACCTTTAAATTATTTGCTTTTGACCATTCAATTGCCTTATCCAAATAATATTCTTGACCTTGAACATATGGATCGTTGTCTAATAATTGAAAAGCCCAGTATCCAATTGGAATTCGGACTGTGTTTAATCCATAAGAAGCAATGTCTTTAAAATCTTGCTCAGTATAAAAAGTAGCCCAATGCTCGGATAATCTATCATAAGCTTCTTCTTTTCCTAAATATTTTGTATAATAATATTCATCAGCAGGAACATCATCACCATTATTATTATTATCATTGGTACTGAACACTTGAAAAAGTGAAGGTGTAATATAAGGTTCTAAAAGAAACCATCCTCCTAAATTAACACCTTTAATTTTATTTTCTTGAAGGGCATAATTATAGGATCTTTTGATAAATTTAAGATTATCACCGCTTTCTTTGATGTTTGAAATCTCGTGAGTAATATCATTTGCTAATAATCCAACAGAAAAAATCGAATTAAACAAGAAAAAAGCAATAAATAAAAAGCAGTGAAGTTTAGAAAAGATAGCCATTTTTCTTTAAAAGCAATTGATAATTTTAATTTGATTGTTCTATATAGATACTATTTTATGCTATTTATTTATTTATTTATTTATTTATTTATTAATTTATTTATTTTATTTATTTTATTCTATTTTTTTTATTTTTATTTTATAATTATTTATAATATGATTGGTTTTAAAGGTAAAGGATTTCAATAGAATCAAATGTAAAGACGTCTCTATTATAGGTTTTAGTTATGTTTGGTTTGTGATTTGGTTCTGTGTTGTTTCAAAGCGAATGAAGTGATTGCGATATTGAATCTTCTAGCAAAAATATGATTATCTAAACCAAATCTTTGATATTCAAGATCTCAAAGGGTCACAATTAAAAATAAAATTAAATAAAAAAAAAATCAATTCAGAATGTGAATAAAGATTCCACAAAAATATTTGAAATAGAATAACCTCTTTTACACAAGATGAAGAAGAAAAAAACTCATTTTTCATTGGGAAATCAGATTTATATATTCAAATGAGAAAAAGAAACAAAAATACAAAACAAGCACATTAAAAACATCAAAAGATACAGATTGACTGCTAAATGAAAAATATTAATGCGATATTGGGATTTTATTATAGAAAATTTTGACCTGAAATGGAAAATACATGTGAATAATAGAGTTTTGGCTTAAAGTTTTGCTTTTCCTTCTGTGTTTCTTTTCTATTTGTGGCCCCAAATAAAAATACCTATTGCAAAAACAGATTTGCTGAGTTTGATTGGACGAAAAAATGACAGCATCTGGATGTTGAGAGAAAAAAATATCCTGTTTTGATTGTTCGAAGTATATATGCACACTCTGCGTCAGTCTGCAGAGTGTATTTCTATATCTGAAAATATAAAACTGAAAACGCACCGCTGCGCTGCAACACAAAGCTAAATTGAGACTGCAATCCAAATTACTGAAGTCCCTTTTCTATCTATAATTTGGACAGTGCTTCAACATGAACCGGGAGTACTTAAAAGTAGATGTATACGCCTGTTGTTGCAGCTTAGTTATCGTTAAGCTACAACACCACGAGAATTTCTAATGGATAAGTCAAAAAAGTGATTACGAACGACGGTTAGTTCAGTCCATCGGATGCATGTGTGCATCTAAACTTGCCTCATCTGCAGACGCACGTGAATACATCAGACACAAATCACTAGAAGTCTGGAGGTGATGGAAAATACGCTGCGTCTTTTGTTCTGTTGCACTCTCATCATGGGCCAACACAAGCAGAAGTGCTTCAGCTCGAGTTCTAAAAGCTGCTTTCAATCGGGTTCCAAAACGAAAACTACACATTGGGACTGGAGCATTTTTGTGCCGGTGCTTTCGAAAAATTTCGGCATCTGCCTCTTCCGGCCCGCCTGCGATTCCCATTAATGATCACAAACCCGACTCAAACGCAACTTTGGATTTCCGCACAGCTGATTTGCCGTGCAAAAGTTGCTTGCATCGCACAAAAAGACCTCTTGGAACTGCAACCGCATACTTTAACACGCAAATTTCAATGTTTTTTGTATCGTTTGTTAAAGCTCAACAATAACCAAACATTTACTGAAAGCCAGTTGGATATAATCAACCACAGCAATTACAATCAAAGCACATTGAGCATTCTCCTTGAAACAAAATTCCCTTCACACTATTCAATTTATCTAAACAACTGTTTGCAAATGATAAACTCAATCGAATTGCAGTTTATAAAGTGCCGAAACACCCTAAACCATCTATTCTTCAACTGTATCAACTTTGCTATATCTAAATTTAATTACCACATCGAATCGAAATACCATATAATCCACGATCTATATATCATCCAATACCTAATTAAAAGATTGTTTTACTATTTGTTGCAGAATCTAAACAAAAAATTGAATTACTGGTATATATTTGAAAAAACAGTCTTTGAAAATGAAAATAAATTAGCTCTCGTTTACATCAACTCTCCCTCAATCAAAACTAATTATGTGCTAGATAAGGATAATGGAAATCTTAGGATCCCAAATGACGCCAATTTTAAGGTTGAAAGATTGACTTACATTCAACTATACAATGCTGTATTACGATTATCCTATATTTTATCAACAGATTACAAAATCAAGCCCGACGATATCATTGGTCTTGATATGCATAATAAACCATTATTTGTGATCTTTTGGTTTGCTTTATGGAATATTGGTGCCAAACCTGCATTTTTAAACTACAATATTACCAACAAAACTTCATTAATTCATTGTCTAAAAATTTCAAATATCTCTCAGGTTTTCTTTGAACAAGATTTCAATCTTCCAGACGATACTATTAGTTCAATTAATTCAGAGTTACCTGATCTTAAACTAACCTTTTTAAGCGAGGACCAAATAAACTTAAAAATTTATAACAATTCTTCAAAAGTCTTTAGACTAAATGATGAGTTGAGAAACAAATCAGATAAGCCCTGGTCAACTTCAGCACTAATCTTCACATCAGGAACAACTGGCCTACCAAAGGCTGCAATAATGAGCTGGAGAAAAGTCTGTCTTGGTACTCCACTATATGGTCATATAATCAGAATCACAAATAACTCAACCGTTTTCACTTCAATGCCACTATACCACTCAACATCCTCAATGCTTGGTGTATTGCCAACCTTTAGTCACGGTGGTTGTATTGCAATAACTGAAAAGTTTTCTGCTTCCAATTTCTGGGCCCAAGTCAAATTAACTAACTCCACTCACATTCAATATGTCGGAGAAATTTGCCGATACTTGATTGATCAGCCAGTCAACCCAAACTATGAGAAAAATCACATAGCAACCATAGCCTATGGCAATGGTTTAAGAACAGATATCTGGCTTCAGTTTAAACAAAGATTCAATATACATGGTGTAGGTGAGTTTTATGCTGCCACAGAGGCTCCAATTGCTACAACGAGCTTCCAAACAGGAAATAATGGCATTGGTGCTTGTAGAAACTATGGATCCGTAATTAATTATATTTTATCATACCAACAAATTTTAGTCAAAATGGATCCAGATACAGACAATGAACTTTATAGAGATCCCAAAACTGGGTATTGCAAGGTCACTGATGCTGAAGAGCCTGGCCAACTATTATTTAGAATCTCAAGACCAAAAAGACCTTATGTCGACTTTCAAGGCTATATTAATAATGAAAAAGAAACAAACTCTAAATTCGTTCGAGATGTATTTCATAAAGGCGATTGCTGGATTAAAACTGGAGACTTGTTGAAATATGATAAAGATGGTTTAATGTATTTTATTGATAGACTAGGTGATACATTTCGATGGAAGTCTGAAAACGTTTCAACCAACGAGATTGAGATTTTAATTAATAACTCAAATTTAGTGAATAATTCCGTTGTTGTTGGTTTAAAGATTCCAGGACATGAAGGCAAAGCAGGATTTGCAACAATCATTCCAAATTCCAATTTTGATCTTGTCGAATTGGTCAACTATTTCATGGATAATATACCAAAGTATGCTATTCCAGTATTCATTAAACTCACTGACAAATTCATAACAACAGATAACCACAAAATCATCAAGAAAAGTTATAGAGAACAAATATTGCCAAAGGGAAAAAATAATAACGAAAAAATATATTGGCTTAATAAAAACAAATACGAGGAATTAACAGAAGAAAGCTGGAATGATATACAATCTTCTAAAATTCGTCTATAGTTGCTTACTATCAAATGTTTTCAATAGGTATAATACGGAGGTTTTTCCTTAAAAAAATGAAAAAAGTAAGATATATAATTTATCAAAATAAATAAAAATAAAAATAAATAATAAGTAATTTTATTATAACTTGATTTTGTAAATTATGTTTTAAAAATAGAAATTAACCCCCTGTTTCCATGTTTAAAGGAAAAGCCCCAATATCCATGATACAGCTGTCAATAGTTCATAGCAATTGTATTTTCAGTAATTGTTGAGTACTTGTTGAGGAGTTGAACCATATAACTCCAGAATATATTTGATATGTTAAGTTTTTGCAGGTCCAAGTACGTCATGGAGATGAAAGACAAACAATATAGAAAAACAATGTATTTATATAATTCTTTTAATTTAACATAATTGTTTTAATTTAATATAATTGTTTATTTTAATATAATTGTTTATTTTAAAAAAGTTGGTTTATTTGATAAGAGTAGTCCAACGGAAACACACGGATAGCGACCTGTTAAAATAAACACGCCAAAAAGACTATTGGAAAATAGGACTACAGTGCTTCCACTACTTTACTATTTTTAATTATATATCTCTACCTAAAGTATCACTAACTCTAATTCACAATACAATGTTCCATGGCTTTTGTACAATGTCCACACCAAGTTTGAGAAGCCCAAATGTATTTTTTATTAGAAGTACTTGTATTATTGGAAAGACTTGAAGGATATGTAAAGTACATTACCAAATTATTGAGATATGAATTACAAACAATCAAGCATCAGTTCTTAGTTAGGTCAACTTATTATGGTTTTCTGTTAACATTGCCACCGAATCCAGTTTGGATGATGATTCCTTCTTTATGCTGTTATGAAAGAGAGGCTTTAACAATTTAACAAAAATGAAACCAGCTATCTCAATTTCAAGTAGTTAACAACGTTTGTTGATAAAATAATTAAATTAGATAGCAACTATTGTGATATGCTGTGAGCTAAGTTTCTTTATTTGCTTTCTGAATCTGTTGCCAATCACATTTGCATATCAACCGGTCATCTTGAATCAGTTGATCAGACACACTTTTGACTCTAAGATCATCCAGCAAATGACTTGGTTCCAAAAACCATAAAACAAT
>JAKTTS010000008.1:0-87543 GCA_030560485.1 Ascoidea tarda (nom. inval.)
GAAGACAAGAGTGAAATTCAAAAGATCACGATCAACTACGAAAACAAGATTGCTTCGTTGAACAAAAAGATTAGTGAATTGAGCAACACTAAGATTGACGTTACTCAAACTTTCGAATTCAAGCTGGCTACAGCAGATTTGCAACGCCAAATCTCCGAATTGACTCATATCAAGAATTTAAGCAGGACTAAGATTTCTCAATACAAAAAGAAGTTGTTTAGTTTTGAAAATACAATTATTCTTTTTAATCAAAAAGTTGAGCAGCTTAATGAGATGAAGTATTCGTTAACTGTTAGAGATGAAGAAATTAAATATTTGAAAGGAAGGCTTTTTTCTTGCATGCATAATAATGAGTTATTGAACAAAGATTTGCTTGAGAATTCTGAAATTGTTTCCAAGTTGTCTTCTAATTTGATTGAACTCAAAGCTAGGTTTGAAGCTCTTGAAAAAAAGATTGGTACTCTGAGTTCCCTGTCTACATTTAGAAATGGTGGTAATACTTCTCTGAAAACACGTATATCCACCAATATGACTGCAGGAAGCAATTGGAGTTTTAGTGGTATAGAAGAATCTGTTGAATCTAACGAAAATAATTCTAGTATTAGCACTATTGATAATATTGCTAGTTATGCTAACGAAAATACTGATGATATTAGTGATATTGCTAGTGATAACCGTACTGATGATCATACTGATGATAACGTTGATAATATTACCAGCAATAGTGTTAGTAACGGTAAACAGTCTCAAACCTCTTCAAAACCTGATTATTTTGCTACAGGCTACCCTATCTCTTAGTGATTTTTAAGTAACGATGTTTTATCTTATCTTATTTTATCTTATTTTATCTTATTTTATCTTATCTTATTTTGTTTTAAGTCTATTTTACATTTTTTAATATCCATAAGTTTTATCTGTTTACATATGTTAATTGATATTAATTGTTTTTTTTTAATATTTCTTATTTTTTTTATGAATCTTAAGTCGACAGTAAATTTCCCTTTGATTTATTTCTATGTTTCTCAGAAAATGGCATGTTGCAAAAAATTGCCAAAATCAGTGAGTTGAATTCAAGTAAATATACTACTATAGTTGACAAACATGGTAACAACCGTAATCAAAATGAACCAACTATAAGTATAAACTGGCGCAAAAAACAATATCCCTCTTGATTTTATCTTGAGCATCGGTCATACTTGAGTGCAATCTGGAATCTCCAACAATTAGAGCAGCATTTTTAACTTCTCTACAGACCTCATCCAATCTTGTTATCACACGTACAATTGTACCTTCTGCCTCAGGACTGATTTCCATTATCTTCTTAAAACTCATGCCTCTTGCCCATTCATAAACAACATTGCATAACGCAAACCTCTTAGCATCCATAAATTCTTCTTCGTCTCTAGTCAAAGGAACTTGAAATTGTTGATAGGTTGCTAGGATAACCTCAGATATCTTCTTTATCTTTTGTTTACCTTTTTCTAATCTGGCAGTAATTAATGGTTCTTCATCATCTTTGTTACGACCCTCATATACAAAACATGTCAACAAGGCAACAATCTCTTCAGGCTCAAACTCACCAAGAAAATTATCTACAATCAACTCAGTAATAAATAGCTCCCATCCTGAGCTAATCTCGCAAGCAATCCTTCCTTTTAATAAAACATTTAAATTTTTATCTACAAATTCCAACTTTTTCAAAACCAACAATCTTTGTTGGTAATCAGGCAACAACTTTAAATTTTGGTCTGAAACTAAATACTGTAATCTTTCGATCTCCTCATTTGTCTCAATTTTTTTATTAATAATCTTATATTTTTCTAGGAAATCTTCAGATTGAATTGCATTAGAAAAATTTTGATTATTAGCGATTTGCTTTGATACATCAAACTGCTGCTTCATCAAATCATTCAATTCTAAAGTGGTTTTGTTCCACACTAGATCTTTCCATGAATTTGAAAACCTTAGTAATTTATTAAACTGAGACTTAAATTTTTCTGTTTCAGAGGAATCATTATTAAGTAATTTTAGAAATGAAATATCTAGTGAATCATCAAAAACTATGTTAATTTGGTCAAATGAAATTTCAGTTTGTTCAAGCCCTTTTTCAAAATGCCAAGTTGGAAACAATAGTTTGGTGAAACCACTAATTGATGTTATATAAGGTATGTTGCTAAATGGAACATCCTTCATTTTCTCTGCTTCCTTAATATTTATAGTGGGGGATAAAATAACAAACTTTTGCAAATGAAGATCAATTTTCAAAATTAGGCCGGGTCTTGTATAACCATTATTGTCTGTGAAAACCAAAAGCTTTCCTGTTTTAAAATGCTTTGTTAAATTTCCTTTAAATGCCTCAGAAATAATCTCAACTTGGATCTGATTGTATCTTTTAAATAAGAAACAAAGTTCTTCAATGTCTTTTTCTGTGAAGGAAGAAAGTTCAAATTTTTGTTTGGATAACTCAAATTCTAAATCTTTCAATTTGTTTTGCAAATTTTCTGTCAATTTTTCATGTTCAGGCAATAAAGAACGATTTAAATTTTCACTAAATGAATGTTTGATCATTTCTTCTACTTTTAATGCTTCAATCCTCAATAAATTTAAAATCATAATATAGGTCAAACGGAATTGAGAAGTCAACTTTGTTGCAAGACCTAGTGTGACTTCTTTAAATGATAAAGATTCCAATGGATTGCTGTATGCCATAACTATCACTGTTCCAATTGGATCCAATCCTCTTCGACCAGCTCTTCCAGACATCTGAGTGAATTCACCGGGGAAAAGATTTCTAAAATTTTTTCCCTCATGCTTTCTTAATTTGTCAAAAACAACTGTTCTGGTGGGCAAATTTAAACCCATTGCAAACGTTTCTGTAGCAAACAAAACTTTAACTAATGTTTTTGAGAATAAAATTTCAATTATTTCCTTTACAATGGGCAATAAACCACCATGGTGAACACCGATTCCTCTGCTTAGCATTTCTCTTACTTTTAAAATTTGAGGTAAATCTTTATCATCTTTTTTCAATCTGGAAACAGCTCTATCAATAAATATTCTTATCTGTGATTTTTCTTTTGCAGTACAAAAATCAACACCAGTTAAAAAATCAGCATATTCTTCACATCTTTTTTTACTAAATACAAATATAACACCTGGTAACAAGCCATTAGATTTTAGATATTGAACTAATTTTGGCCAAGTGCTTTTATTTGGACCATCATAAGACAATTTGAAAGATTGTGTTTTTTTGACCATTCTACCTCTATTTACAACAGAAGAACCTCTGTTTCCACCCGAAAAACCTCTGTTTCCACCCGAAAAACCTCTGTTTGCACCCAAAGAACCTCTTTGATTTGCATTAATATTTTTTCCGCCTCTATTATTTGTAAGAAATTGGCGAGAGGGTTTTTCAAATTCCTCCTTATGTTTTTTAAAATTTAGATCCAAAAAATTTCGTTCAGCATCTATTATTGTAAAAAGCTTATTTTTTGCCCAGATTGATATTTCTAAAGGAATTGGACGTTTTGTTGTTGAAATAACGTAAATATCTTTTTGTTTAGTTCGACCAATCCATTCTGCAAATTCCAAAGTGTTAGGAACAGTGGCGGATAATAAAATAAACTTGACATGATCAGGAAGCATGATAATGACTTCCTCCCAAACAACACCACGATCAATGTCATTGACATAATGAACTTCATCGAATATGACAAATTCAACATCTCTAATCAAATCAGCGCCTCTATATAGCATACTTCTTAAAATTTCAGTAGTCATAATTAAACAATCAGCATGAGGGTTGATTTGGACATCACCTGTAATCAAGCCGATTTCAATATCTGGAAATGTTTCCTTAAAATCTCTGAATTTTTGATTTGAGAGTGCTTTAATGGGAGAAGTATAAATTGTCTTTGTCATATTTCTATGAGCCATAGCAATCGCGTATTCAGCAACAACAGTTTTTCCAGCAGAGGTATGAGCAGCAACAAAGACCGAATCATTTTGTTCTAAATGGTAAATGGCTTCTTTTTGGAAAACATCAAGAGTGAAGGGCCAAGTTCTAGCCATTTCTGGGACAAGTTCTTCAAAGTTATCAATTTTATGGTTAATATCAATTACGTGAGCATATTTTCTATGTTTTGATTTTGGTTTATTAGAATCATTGTTGCTGGAATTAAAAGATACTTTAAAGGGCAATAATTCATCGATTTCATTTAGAGTATCATTTTTAAAGATGAAATTTTTAGAAAGGTTGTTTTTAGAATTATTGTTGGATTGAGGGTCGGTTTGGTTTATATTTTCATCAATTTGGTTAATTTGGTTAATTTGATCAGGTTTATTGTCCAAATCTTCAAATTTATCATTTGAATCTTCGAATTCTTGAAAATTCAAGTAATCCTTTGAGGTTGAAGTATTTTTTATGAATAAACCTCTAGATAAGCCTTGGGGGGTATCAAACAAGTTAAATTCGTCTCTATGCATTGATGAAGTATTATTTTTTATTGATACAGTATCGATTCCACCAGGTTTAAAAGGTAAAAAACTTGATTGACCTAAAACTGAATCGTTTTTGGAAGTATAATTTCTAGATAGCGATGCAGAAGTAGTGGCATCGTTATTATTTAAAGTAGATAAATCTAACACTTCAGCAGAATCAGAGATGGTGCATTCAAATCCCTTTCTTTTAAAAGTTAAAGTAGTTTTCGAAATAGATTTTGGAAGAGTTAAAAGAGAGTTGAATAGTTGAGAGTTTTTGTTTGAATCTTTGAGGTCAGTTTGTGTGAGATCAAGTAATTGCCATGGCAATTGAGCTGAAGGAATAAGAAATTCTTTCAAGAAATCCTCCTGGCTGTCTAATTCGTTCCCCATTAGTGATCTTCCAAGAATATTGAAAAGAATATTAAAAAGAATAACAAATAATAGCTCCAGATATATTCTTACTAGAAAAGTAAATTTGATGTTAGGTTTTTGGGAGGTCTTTGGGGTTCGGGGGCTGGAAGTTACCCAGACCCCAGAGGTCTGAATTCAGCTCAAGGGTCTGTGGTGAGGAAAAAACTTAAAAACGATTGAAAATATTCATAGTATTCAAAGTATTGAAAACTGTTGGCACTCGTAAAGATGGAATAAATGTTATTGCTCGAATGGTTTTATAGGAAAATACATTAAAACATTGGACTGGATCAAGCAATTCGAATGCTCTCTCTTGTGAAATGGATTAAAACAGATAGTTTCTTACTCAACACCAGTTATCTATTCATCACCGGTGTGGATCTACGAGTTATTTGGAAATGATATTAAAATAAATATAAATTTAATTTGGTTGATCGATTCTTGAATACTGCAAAAGAACAAAACAACCTAGAAATCTAGATCCTACAACTTATTTGCGCACAATCTGGTATTCTGTTGGAATTTTTATAAAGAATATGTAATGTTTATTCTAGTTTGGAAGAAATATAAAAATACTAAATCTAGTGGTATAAACAGATAAGTGCTTAGTGTTAGTAAAATCAAAAATCAATGTACAAAAAATAGGACTTGATGAAATAAAAGCAGGAATTAATTTTTAAAACAATCAGATAAAAACAGATTCGTTTCATATAACAAAATTTCAAAGAGCTGGGTTTATATTAAATATAGAGTCCTCCGACTCATATCATCATTGTAGACAGTAATTCCTTGAGTTATTTCTGTTATAATGGATCCTTTCACTTACATTTGAATAGCTGACCCAAAGAATATGGAAAAGACACCTTAAGTGCAAAATGAAAGAAAGTGCAATGTTTAAATCAAGGCTTTGTGCAACGCCATCTCTGGATGTTACCCGCTTTCAACAAACCCTAGGGCTTTTTCCAATGCAGTCTGTTTTCATCGTAACCGAAGGTTGCAGCTCGTGCTTAATGCCGGATTGCCGTAAGGTTGTGTTCGGAGCATGCACGCGTTTGTACCGGAACACGACGCCGAATGAGCCGGTGCGTGGTTGTAACAGATAAACATCCAACCATGCACGTGCCTGGAAGGATGTGCCCGAACAGGCGAACCTAGGCGGAGGGAGAAGAGCGCGATAAGACCCATCGCGTTGTGGATGAGAGTTGATGGAGCTGATGGAGCTGAACATCTGGTGGTTGAATGCTGTTGATGTGAGAGGTAAATAAAGGGCAGCTTATTGTTTTTCTCTCTGTTGGTTTCAGAATGCTTTGCTATATTGCTTTTGTTTTGCATTAAACTTTCGTCCCATTTGAATTATTCGTTAACTTGGCTCGACTCATCGTCCCACTGCAATCTTTGGAAAATTCAGAGGATGTCTGGCCAAAAAAAAGATATCTTTATTTTCTCTGATCAAGGCCATCACAGTAAAGTAATAAAGCCCACACAGATACTGTCCTCTCAACCTACTTATCGACCAACCTTGCAATCTACTTCTCAACCAAACTCACAATCAAGCTTGTCCTCAAATTCCAATTCCAATTCCAATTCTAATTCGCCTTTGGTTCCTGTTTCTCCTGCTTGTGCTTCCCTCTCTTCTGACACTTGTTGTCCATCATCTCTCTATACATCTAAAAATCTTAACTATCGACCTGTATTTAAGAAAAAGAAAACAAAAACATTTTCTGGTTGCTGGACTTGTAGAGAAAGAGGTATTAAATGCGACGAAAGCAAACCCTTTTGTAAGATTTGCTTAAATCATGGTTTGAAATGTGAAGGTTATACAATTCGATTGTGCTGGAATCACAAAAATAGCGATAACCTAAGAAGATTCAAATTGTATAATAATTCAAATTTGATACTCGAAGATAAAAAAATTGATAATATTTTACTCAAAATTGACAACCTTAATAAAAATGATTTGGAAAATTTAAATCATAATGATCAATTTACAAATTCTTCTTTTTCCGTTTTCCTCTTAAATAACAATAAAAATGGCTATAATAATAACAATAGTAATTATAATAATCATAATCATAATAATACAATTGGTACTATTAACAAAATTAACAATAGTGATACCAATGATTTTTGTATCAATTCTTCTTCTGTAACTGATCAAAACAATATCTCTACTAAAAAAAACAACAGTATTCATACTGGAAAGCTAATTGACTATTATTATGAAAATATATCTGCTTACTTCAATCCAATATCAGCTAATGTTAATCTATATAAATTAATTCTTAAAAATTTATTATCAATTAATAATAATGATGACAATAATCCCAGTAATAAAATGCTACTTTACAATTCTTTGTCTTCATCATCTTACTTATTTCTTTCTGTTTTTAATTATCATAAAAATAATAAAAAAAATTATCAAGATTATTTGATAAATTCTCACAATAATAAATTGTTGGCGATCAACTACATAGTAGATTACGTCAATAATAATATCACCACAAACAACGATAATAATGATAGTAATAATAACGGTCACAATAATTCAATTCCAATTATTGATTTGTTAACCATTTTTTTCTCTTTAATCAATTTTTTAATTGTTGATATTCTAATTTCTCCGAATCTTAATCAATCATTTATGAAACCATTGGATCCAAACATTGATGATAATTTGGGCGATTATTCAAATGTTTCCTTAGCTGATACTTTAGAAATAAATTCAACAGTGAATTATGATTGGAAATTTCTTTTAAATTTGGGTTTAAAACTATTAAGTTTAATCAACTATGACAACTATGACAGTTCTGGTAATTTTATTAAAACTGATAATACAGGTGGTTTACAAAAATTTAATCAGTTAAGTTATTTAGACAACTTGTTAAGATATCTAATCTTTATTGGACTATCGATTGACAAACATTTATTTATTGATAACGATGATGAAAATCAAAATCAAAATAAAGATTCAAATGATGAACATCAAATATTCTTAGATTTATTGGATTATGATTCTTTTGATGATGATAATAATGATGATGATAATGATGACGATAATGACGATTCCCTACTTCCCATTACTAATAATGGTGATAGTACTAAATTTTTCAATAATAAGAAAAACGAAAGTCTTGTTTCAAACTACTGTGATCGGTCTAATGTGCTTGAGAGTAATAAAGAGTATAATGATTATTTAAATAACAGAATCACTACTTATGGTAACGATAAAATACTTGATAACTTAAATAAGTCAATGGACAGTGAATGCAACAATTATAACGTTAAAGGTTCTGAAATAAAACACGAAAATTTTAGTGACGTTAGTGACGTTTTTCCTTTATTAAATTTTTCCATCACCGAAAAATCTTTTAAAATTTTTAAAAATTTAATTTTAACTTCATTGAATTATACGAGCATTAAACTATTAAATTTCAATGTTAGATTAAAAGTTTTTGAAATGGAAAACCAGCTATATGACGAATATGATTTGATTTATTTTCTAATTTTGCATAAAGACAGCAAAAATATTAAAAAAATTAATAATAATGCTAATTACAATAACGGCTTGAATAGTTTTAAAGGCTACAAATTCAGCGATGGTGAAAAGAGGAATATCAGTAATATGAGCAACGATAACAAAACTTATAAAAACAAGTTTAAATTTAAAAAGAAATTAACTCATAAAAACTTCAATTACATAATTGAATCGGAAAAGAAAAATCTACTGTTTTTTTTGTCATATATTTTTTACACGTCAATTTACATTTTTTTTTTGAGGGAGTTTTACAGTGATGAACATAATCAAGAGTCAATCAATTTGATGGTGAAAGACTGTTTGGGCTATTTTGATGAGGTGGAGGCATGTATTTACTCCAAAAACAATTGCTTGATGGGGAATTTATGGGCTGTTTTAATCATTGGCTCTGAAATCAACAATACTTCGGCCCAGACAAAGTACCTTAGGTTTTTGAACAAGTTGAAAGCACTTCGAATCCATAGTATTGACAGTCCAGGGGACTATATAGCTGCCAGCAACTCTGGTGTGGAAAAGCTCATTGGGTTGTTGAAGGAGATCTGGAGAAGAAAGAAAGCCAACAGGCCCCCGGACGAGTTGCGCTGGAGCAAAGTGAGAAAGGACATGAAGCTCGACTTGTTTCTCTGTTAGTGTTGCCAACGTCGCCAACGTCGCCAAAACCTGGAGAACATCAGTCGGAGCCAGTGCTGCGGATGCAGACGTCATCCTACATGGAATGCGTCTGAATGCTGTCGGGAGCGCGATAGAGCCCTGGGCTGTAGCCCTACTATTCCATCGCGATGGTGCGCAGCTTCCAGTGGCAAACTGTTATTTTGGCTTGTGATTTACTGGGCGGAAGCTGAGGACTCTCAGAACTCCCTAAGAGGATATTCTCAAGAAGATATAATCATCCAGTTTTGTTAGCACATTTGCGCTGTTCAACACTCTGGTTATCTCTAACTGGCCTCAACTGTCTCTCGTCTGCCTATTGATTAGTCTTTTTACTTTCAACTTAAACTTGTTGGGTACTATTCTTCTGATTCTCTAGCCATTTTCCAGTTCCAACAACTCTATATATATCCTTTTTTTACCACCTTTCTTCTCTTGTTTTTTTGTTCCAATTCAATCTTCCTCATCATCATGGCTTCCTCAAAGAACATTTATCCTGTGTGCTATCCTGATATCATCACTGAGCATACCTCAATTGAAGAGGCTCTTCAGTCATTTCCTCTTCCAATAAAACAAATCAACAGATCCTACCACGTCGAAAACTCTAAAAAAACTGGCTATTCTCCAGTTTTCAGAAACATTTCTGCTAAACATGGCTTGATTACAACTATGCATCCTGATCTTAAGACTGTCTATGATATTTTTCAATTTACCGCTAAATCTTCCGCAAAGAATCCTTTTTTAGGCAGAAGAATTTTCCATCCAGCTACAAATGAATTTGATAATTTTTATACTTATGACGATTTTGAAACTGTTCAAAGCCAAAGGGACCATTTGGGTTCTGGGATATTGTCAATAATTGAGCAAAAGTTTCCTGAATTACTATCAAATGATAACTCTCATGACGGCAATAAATTTGTCTTATCAATTTTTGCTTCAAATTGTCCAGAGTGGATTATAACTGATTTAATGTGCCATGCTTACTCAATCCCAAATACAACTTTGTATGACACTTTAGGTCCAAAATCTTCCTTTTATATCTTATCTCTAACTCAATCTCCAATCATTATTCTAACAAAGGACAAAATACACAAAATTTGCGAATTGGTATCAAATTATGACCAATTTAAAGACGATTTTAAAGATATTAAACAAACTTTGAAAATCAATTTGAAATTGATGATTTCAATCGATGATTTAGACCCTGAAACTGATCAAAACCTATTTCAACTAACCAAATCTTTAAATATCTCTTTATATTCCTTCAATGAAATTCTATCAATTGGTGAAACTAATCCTCATCCAAACGTCCCTCCTAATGCAAATGATTTATTTACTATCTCATTCACATCTGGTACAACTGGTACTCCCAAGGGTGTTGAATTAACTCATGCTAATTTTATGACTGCTGTTTCCTTTTTATACTGTCATGTTGATGTCCCCAAAAATGCACATTCTCTATGTTTCTTGCCTCTAGCTCATGTACTTGAAAGATATAAAGTTGTTTACGAAATTTCAGCGGGTGCTGCTTTAGCTTTTCCTCATATCCCAGGAAAAGTTCAAACTTATATTGACGATATTAAAATCATGGGCAACTCAACTCATTTATGTGCCGTTCCAAGATTATATAACAGAATTGAATCGGGTTTGAAACAAAATTTAAAATCGATTCCTGGCTTTAAAGGTTATTTGATTAGATACATTGTCGGCTTTAAACAAAGATTGTTATTCAATTATCATATTTCCGAATCCGCTTGGTTAAATCAATTACTAAACAAATTTTTCATCAATAAAATCAAATCTAAAATTGGTTTCAAAGATTTGAATTTTTTAATTAGTGGTTCCGCTCCATTGAATGAAAAATCAATTAAATACCTCAGAGCAGCTTTAGCTTGTAGATTTTTCATTGGTTATGGTTCAACTGAGACTTTTGCTGCTATTGCTATTAGTGACTCTTTAGATATCAAGCCCGATAACTGTGGTCCAGTTGGTGTTACCGCTGAATTGAAATTAAAAGATGTTCCTGAATTAAATTACACTTGGGACTTGAATAAATCTGGTGAAATTTTAGTCTCTGGTCCTCAAATCTCAAATCACTATTATAAAGATGACAAAAAGACTACTGAGTCCTTTGAAGAAGATGAGTTAGTTCCATGCAAAAAATGGTTTAAAACTGGTGATATCGCCAAAATCGACGAAAAACATGGCAATAAAATTATTATTATTGATAGAGTCAAAAATTTCTTTAAATTAAGTCAAGGTGAATATATTGCTGTTGAAAAGGTAGAAAATTCTTATTCGACCTATTGTGCTAACTTAATTGACCATATTTTTATTTATGGTGATTCATACCAATCATATCTAGTTGGTATTGTAGGTATTACATCAGTTCATCAATTGGCCAAGTTATTTAAAGATAAAAAGGAATATTTTGATAAGACATCTTCAAGTTCATCATCAGAGAATTCTGATAGTGAAACAAGAGGATTGTTAAATAGTGGTAAAAAGCACAACAATAAAAACGTTAATGTTGAGGAAGAAATCCAAAGAGTTTTAATTCAAGATGTATTGAAAGAGGCTTATGATGAGAATATTGAAGGGTTTAATAATGAAGAGTTTAATAAATCATTAGAAATTTTATTGGATAAAAAATTAAAAGATAATGATTTGTCGTTAAGAAGATTTTTAATATTGGAGATGAATCAATTAATTTCACCAAGTGGATTGTTTGGATTTGAAAAGATTAAAAATTGTTATTTCAAGGTTTCGCCAATGACAATTGATAATGATTGTTTAACACCTACGTTAAAGATCAAAAGGTTTAGTTGCAAGAAAGAGTTTAAAGGGGATATCGAAAAGTTGTATAAAGAAGGTGCACTAAATTTAAGAAAGTATTAATATCAATACTGATGTTAAGAAGTTCATTTTAATAAAATATTCAGTTTTTATTTTTGCTTTTTGTTTTATTTATTTTTATGTGTCCTATTCTATTCTATTTTGTTCTATTCTATCTTACGATTAATATATTTAATTTATTTTTTAACTATATTTAATGTTTATTAGTTAATTTTATGTGTGTATTTATTTATCAATTTTTTGCCCTCTATAATTTAGTTTATAATTATATAACGATTTTAATAAAAAAAATTATATGTATGTAAAAGAAAAAAAAAATGGATAAGGTAAGAAAACAAAGTAAGAAAATTAAAGAATATTGTCAGAATAGTTAATAAGAGAATATAATATAAATAATAAATTATAGTTATAAGAAGTTTATAGCAAAACAATAAATTGATTTGGTGAAATATTTTTTAAAAATAGATTTGAGAAGACTGATTATTAGTCTGTGAGTTTAACGAGCTCATCATCTAAATAGTGATTTTGATAATGATTTAAGATTTTTGATTTGAAGTCTTCTTTGTTTGAGCAAATTAAATTGTTTGCCCAATCGACAACCAAAGGAGGATTGAAATAATTTTGTTTAACCAAGTCATCAAAGGAGTTGTTTGATATTAAATAGTTGTATTCGTTTCTCTTTGGCAAAACGACGTCAGAGACTTTAATTTTATAAATGTTTTTATCATTAATATCGTTAATTTTGATATTACTCAAGTGAGGATGATCCTTGATTAAAAAAGGAAAAGAAGTTATGAAAGTTTTTTTGCACATTGTGTTAATTTGAATTGTGTTGTAAATCGAGGTTAATTGATCAAAAGTTGGAATGAAATCGGATTTGATATCCAAATCATATCTTGTCTTTTCATGGTCATTATTCGAGATTTTTTTGGTAAACAAACCGAAAAAGATCTTTTTATTGTAAGACCTTTGAGCATTAGGATGAGCAAATTGGTATTTTCGTAAAGTTTTCAACAATTCAATCGATTTCGAATTTTTGGTAGAGTGGCTTTATAGAGTGAGTTAGTAAGTTTGCAAGGTGGTATGACATAACCGAGAATAACAAGGAACCAAGACATACAAGATAGTGATGATATCATTGGAGTGTTGTAAAGTTCTGATCATAGACATTGTGAGAGCAACAGAGGAATGCAAGAGATATAGAGAGAGTGCTGAAGAGTTGGAGAGAAACAAAAGAAAGGAAAGGGGGCGAAAGTGGGCATTTTATATGATTTCTGAACGACCTTATCAGTGAAACGCTGTCAGATGTTGGATGTGTCAATCTCCTCTTTCTGCAGCTTATCTCCATCCCCAGCTGGGACAAAAAGGGCAATGGGGGGCAATTCAAATGCAGCCCCAGGCCCACGACTAAGCTAAAAAAGAACTAGTACCTTTCGAAAAAGTATCACTTGCAAGTCCATAGATGACACACAACTGCTCACTTCTGGTGCTTTTGGCGCCAGAAACTGCTGTTGTTTTGCCGGATTACCCACAAAGGCCTGCGAAAATACCTCTGCACCGGATAGCCCTCGGCTAACCCTCGACTCACTGCTCCCGACGGCTCAACACAAGCACCCGTTGGAGCTGCCGTTCCTCATTGTCGTCGGCATCAATGTCGTCATAGCCGCCGTGGTTGCCGGAACTCCCCTCGAAATCCGTGAAACCGTATGCGGCGTGCGTATTCCGAGAATTGTTCGACTCTAGCATCGAAAGAGCGATTGCCCGCTCAATCATTTCCGCTTCGTAGTCTCTCTCGGACTTCTTCGAGCTGTGATCGTGTTTTTCATCTGTGCCATATCCACCACTTTCACCATTTCCGCCATTCAACTTTTCTTGCAACTGGAGACTTTCACTCATGGCTATCGCTAATCTGAGCTGCTCGTTCTCGTTCAACTCTTCGTCGTGCCCTATCCCATTCATCTCGTAGATTTTGTTGACCAACTCTCGTTTCTTCATCTCATCATGGTGGTATTCCTTCATCTCTTCCAATTGTTCAAACTCATTGAAATTGTTTATCCTTCTTTGGTTCAATTTTTTACCAACCCCATTTTTCTTGTTAACATTGTTTTTACTAAAATTCGACAAATTGTTAAATGAGTTATTAAATGAAATTTGAAAATACTCAACTATATTATTCAAAACGATAATTCCATTAATAAGGTATTTTTTCTCATTTTCTTTATCTTCCTCATTAATCGAAAACTTAAACTCATTCAATTTGATACATGTAGTAGCAATTAATGAATCTTCAATATCATTATTAATTCCATTGTTAACCCCGTTATTAAAATTATCATTCAATAGTTTTCTATCAATTTTATTGTTAATCTCCTTCAAAATTTCTCCATTTAAAATATTAATTATTAAAAAATTCCCATTATATGAACTGGCAACTAAAATCAATTTATTGAAATCAATTCTAGTAATTGGAATCAATTTTATATCGTTATTAAATCGGGAATTATCATTTAAATAATTTGGATACACTTTTATAATTAATGGATCCTCGCTTTCATCATTATTATCATTATTATCATTATTATTATTAGCAGTAGTAGTAATGGTAGTAGTAGTAACAGTATTATTATTATTATTTTTGTGATTATTATAATGATGATTATAGTGATCATTGTTAATTCCACTGATCAACATCTTCCCCGTATTAAACAATATTCCAATTAAACCACTATTTTCTCCTGCTATTTTACCATTCTCATAACCATTATCATAATTATTAATTATCTTGACCTGAATTATATATTCTTTTACGCTCAAATCATCATCTTTTAATTTACAATCCATAAAATAAGATTTTTTCTCTTTACTAAAATGTTTAACCAATATATTATCTTCAAAACAATAAATTATTTTTCTAGCATTATAATCAGCTTTTAAAAATGTTTGAAATTTTTTCTCTTTTACTCTTATTAATTTTAGTACACTCGAATATGTATAATTATTATGAATATTATCAATACTATCGTTATTATCATTGTTATCATTATTAGTATCATCATGATTTAATTTTATAACATTTGGATTAATCTTGGCATCTAATTCTTCTTTATTAATCATCCTAATACTATAATCATAAAAATGTCCATTCTCCGGCGTATAATCAGTAGGAATTAACTCAATTAAAAATAAGCATAAATTAATCGATTCAATTATAACATATCTTTTAAAATTACTTTCAATTTTTAAAATTGGATAGAATTTTTGTTTATTTTTTTGTTTTTGTTTTTGTTTTTCTTTATCATTATCATTATCGTCATATTCATTAATCATTTTATTAAAATCAAGTTTGTCATTAATATTAAATTTTAGTAAAATCCTATTATTCCTCAATTCATTTATTCCCCAAAGATAAACATTACCAAGATAATCACCTGAAATGAAATCAATAAATTTACTCTCATTATAAGTGTTATTATTGTTTAGATTTTTAGATTTTTTATAATTGAATTTTGATAATTGATTGATTTTAACACTTGTTATTGGGATCTTATCTAAATGCTCGCAAAGTTTAAAATAATCAAAATTTTTATAACTAAAATTCAAATTTCTTTCATTCAATTTATAATAATTTTTTAAATAAAATCTTCCATAATAATTACAAATTAATAAGTAATTCTTACTCATTTTAAAACAAGTGATTAAATTTTCATTCTCATTTTCGTTTTCATTTAAATTATTGTCAATATCACCAATATCATGGTTAATAATATTATTATAGTTGTAGTTAACTGTATTGTTATTAATGTTTCTTAATAAACAATTTTGTAAATAATTTGATTTCCCTTGTCTTAATGTTAAAGTATTTAAATTATAACTCCTGGAACTAAATAGATGTAGAATATCATTATTAAAATCACAATAAATATTATCAATATTATCATTATTATTAATCTTATATGATGAGACCAACAAATTTGGAGATTTGTTCAAAAGGAATTTTTTTGAAGATTTTGATAATTTATTATTTTTCTTGAAATTTTTTTTCTTTAAAAATTCATTGATAAATTGATTTCTAATTAAATATTCAAATTTCCAATAAATCGAATTTGATAAACTTGGAAACCTGAATAATATTTTATAATTTGAATCAATTAAATTTTGATTTAGTTCATTTTGCAATAATAATTTTTTTTTATTGTTTGCAGGAATCTTCTGGCTGATATTATATATCTTTTGGTTTAATAAAGAATTTCTAATTGAAAAATTATACTTAAATATATTGAACCAAATTCTGTTGTTAATTACTAAATCGTTAAAAAAGGAATCAATTAGTCCGATGGTATCTAAAGTATCAGGGTCTAAAAGTGAAAGAACTTGAATGATTATATCGATGGGTAAGTCATAAATACAAAGAGAGCAAGTAGCAATCTTAGGAAGCAGGACATTTCTTGTTTCACTAGCTAAGGACATTACTGGTGGTATAATAGCTGGATAAGATAGTGAGAAGTGCCAAGTTGAAATTGAAAGATATATGGATGGAGAGAAAAATAAGAGAAAATAAAAAATTCATTGTAAAGGGGCGGCAATGTCTCGAAAAAGAAAGTGATATAATAAATTAATTTTTAAGTTAAGCAAGTTAAATCAATTGAAGTCGGTGTAATGTTAATTGAATCAAATCTAATCAAAACTAATCTAATATAATTTAATTGATCTACTTTAATCTGACCAAAGCATATTTGGCATATTTCAGCTGTCGTTGAACAAATATTCACCAAAAATATCTGTTCTTCTGTGGTCCCAGAGAGGAATGTCCTCTCTTACCTTCTTCAATGCAGCAAGGTCGACGTCTGCAACACACAAATCTGGCTCGTCATTATTGTAATTCACATCAGAGCATTGAGCCAACACAGTGCCCCAGGGGTCGATGATGCAAGAATGGCCGTAGCTGACTCTGGTGATCTTCTTGCCTGTAGGCTCAACTGCAACAACATTGCCCTCGTCGTCGTCCTCAATGTCGACGTTGTGTTTCCCCTTCTGTGCCGGCATCATAACAAAGCACTGCGTGTCGATGGCTCTGGCCCTGCCCAAAAGCTCCCAGTGAGCTGCTCCAGTCTTGGTGTTAAACGCTGAGGGAAAGGTCAAGATCTGAGCTCCCCTGGATCTTAACTTGAGGGCCAATTCAGGGAATCGAACATCGTAGCAGATACCTAGACCCAATATTCCTGCTGCACTCTGGAAGGGCTGGTGGGTGAACTCACCTCTTTCAACTGAGTTAGACTCCTTCATGATGGGGCCATTGGTGATGTTTACGTCGTAGAGATGAAGCTTCTGGTAGCTGGAAACGATTCTGCCTGCTTTGCTGAAGTAGAGCAATGTGTTTTTGACTTTAGGAGTGCCATTATCTTTGCTTTCTTTGCTTTCTTTGCCTTCTTTGCCTTCTTTGCTTTTCAACTGCTGGACTTGAAGAACACTATTAGGCTCGTGGACTCCCACACACACCTCTAGCGACCTGTGCTTTGTATTAAGGCTCTGGAGTTCAAGGCCTATTTTTTTGACAAAAACAGAGTCTTCAATTGACCTGGCTATCTTCAAAGAGTGCTTTGCGTCTCGAGAAATGTAGTCTGAGGCCTCAGGAAGAAACAAGATCTCAGCACCCACAGACAGAGCTCTGTGGATCAACGAAAGCACAGCTTTGACATTGGTGGATAGCGACGAGGTGGAGGACAATTGGCCCACTGCTACTCTGACCATTTTGGAGATAAAGAAGAAAAAGATGGTGATGATGACGATGGGGATAAAAAGGAAGAGGAGGAAGAGGAATAAGAGAAGAAATAGTTGGTTCTAGTGAGCTTAAGTCATTGATCCTTTGCTCATCATCCACAGGTCCACTTTCGCCTGCCTTTTTCCACTTTTCGTACAGTGTTTATCGTTGCAAACGCCATCAAGAGTTATTGAAGAGCCACCAAGAGAGACGACACTTCTCTATCATCACGATATATATAAAAAATGGAGAGATAGTGCTTAGCACTGATACTCTCTGGTATTTCACGTATTAGCAAGCTCATTCTGGACTTTCTATCCTTCTCAATTGCTGGAGGTTCTATTTCCTTTTATACGGAATTTTCAGATTAAATGAGTTGGTAATTCAGATGACATTATTCAAGTTTGGTTATTTATATAATGAGTAAATAAGAAGGCAGTTGTCTTTGGCTATTGATTAAAATCGAAATACATATCGTTTAGAAAAACACTGATATGATGCTTGATACAGTCATTTTGATTAATTAAAAAGCGTTTATACTAAAAGTGTGTGAAAAGTTTTGATTATAGTAACAATGATTAAGAAATTTTGATTGAACATAATTGATTTATTAATTTAGAATTTTGAATGTTTTTTTATTTTTGCTCTTCTTTTCAGTTTTTCTTTCTAATACAGATTTCAAATGGATTTTATTCTAATTAAATTGGACAGTTTTAATAAATAACATTAATACGGTAAAGGATATTTGTTAAAAGAAAGAAAAAGAGAAACATTAAAAAAAAGAGAAAGAATTCGACATTTTATGAAAGTTTTAAAGCAATTTATATATATATTTAAAGAACTGGTATAAATAATGGTATGTTTTATTTTTATTTTTATTTTTATTTTTATTTTTATTCTTCTTTACCAAAGACTGAATTGAGTTAATTTAATTGTTAACCGTCAATTGTTAACAGGCTAAAGAAAATGAGAGTAATAATAGAAATAGTAGTGCAAATATTTATAATAGGTGTATGATTGTTAATTTCAAAGATTGTCAAATTGAATTAATTGAAGATGGAGATGGAGATGGAAATGAAAAAATAGAAGAGGTTAAATGGATGGAAAATAAATCACTTGACTTGATTAAGGTAAATGAAAATAAAAATTAAAAAAAGACACAAAAAAAGAGAAAGAGAGTTGGCAAAAGAAAGAAAAACAAAGAAAATTTAAACAAATCAAAAAAATTGAATAAATTGGATAAATTAGAAAAAACGACAGCTGAAAAAAAGAGATGAGGTTATTAATTCTGTGTGTTTTGAGGATGAAGAAAAAGATAAGAGTACTATTAAAAAAAAATGGATATAAAGATAAAATTGAAAATAAGAATATTAATGACTGTCATAATTCTAGTTCCTCCAATTTTCTCATATCTGTTTTTTGGTTTTCTTGTTATCTTTTTATTTCAAAAACTTTGTTGTGGAAAACCAAGAGCAAAAAAACCATGAATACAAACCAACCAGTTTAAGCACTTTACAAAATATTAAGACGAAAATCAAATTGTGACGATGGTTAAATGGTTGAAAGGCGGGAAAGAGATCTAAGAAAGTTTACAAGCAAGTAAATAGAGAAAATTAATAAAAATCGAGTGATATAAACTTGAATTACCTTTGCACTAGGAAATCTCGTTGCTATTTTGAGTTAATGGAGAATTTCTCGAGGAAAAGCAAAATATTTGAGATTTGATTTGGGCAATAGGAATTATTTGTTTGCTGATTGCATCAGAGCTGAAGGAACCCGCAAAAAGAACCAAAAAGTAAGGACGTTTAAAGAACAAAAGAGAAATGTTTTTCATAAAAGCTCAATTGGCATTATGAAAAGCATTTGCAAACTTTGAAAAAGTTATTTAAAGGTTATTTCAAAGTCTAAACAGAAACAGGCACTGAGAAGGGGTTCGTTTTTGCACCTCGACCTCAGCCGTGCTGTGATTGGCCGGCTGGGCTAGCCTACCCTCACCACACCAGGCTCCAAGCACACACACAACCCGAGAAGCAGCACCAGCACCAGCACCGGCTCTGTATCCCCGAGGAAGCAGCGGCAGCAGAAACAGGACCAGCGCCGCGGTGGGCTCTGGTAGCGAGCGTTGTGCAGGCCTGACGAACAGCCAGAGCTGTCCGGCAGCGTAGTGGGGAACAGCAGAAAACCCCAAACCAAGCAAATGTGTTGTGTTGGGAGAGGGCCCACACGTGCCGGACCAGCGATAGCCAGGCTGCACCGACGAAAAGCCCAAGACAGTCCCAGTTCTGGAATAAGCATTGGTGGAGTGCAGCGCGGACTCCGCACTGCTGCTCGGATGACATAAGTCCGAGCTCTGTTGTCGAACTCCGAGAGGTGTTCCTGAACAGAATCAAGACGTGAGCAAAAGTTGTTCCAGCTCAGGCCAATGAAGCGCTGTTGTGGTGGAAATGCGAGTTTTGCTGCTGGATGAAAAACACTGCCACAAGGGTGGAAAGACGCTGGAAATGAGCTAAAGATGAGTTGTAAATATGCTATAAATATGTCATATATCCTCTGTGCTTCTGTTTCTCTTGTCCTGTATCTCAGCACTTTCCCAGAATTACTCTTTTAGGTATTCGAGCTTCATTTTCTGTTCTCACTCGATATTCTGTTCTCACTCAATATTCTCTTCTGCCTTCTGCTTCTGCTGATATTCCATATTCCATATTCTTGATCACAATGTCTGCACCTGAAAACCATTTTCCTTTGGATCTCGAAAAGGGCTATGCCTCTGGAGCCTCCAGCGCTCCAAAGCCTTATTCCCCAAACCACGTTGAAAATAACCTCGCTAATGATAATGTTACAAAGGTCACCAGTGAAGGTAATATTGTATATCTTGGTGACCAAGCTTTCCATAAACACGAGCTTATCAACGCCTTCGGTGGAGATTTAAACCCCAAGCTACACGCCCCATCTATTCACAGATACGCCAACCCTGTTCCTTTGGGTTTATCAAGTTTTTCCTTCTGCACTTTGGTTCTCTCTTTAATCAACTGCCAGGCTAGAAGTGTCACGAATCCAAACGTCCTTATAGGCTCTTTCTTCTTTTATGGTGGTGCGATTGAATTATTTGCCGGTTTGCTATGTTTTGTGGTTGAAAACACCTTTGCTTGTTGTGTTTTAGGTGCTTTTGGTGGCTTCTGGTTAAGTTATGGCGCCATCTTATCTGATTCCTTTGCTATCACATCTTCTTATTCAACTGCTGATGAATTACATAACGCTCTTGGTTTCTTCTTGTTTGGTTGGGTGCTTTTCGCATTCTTAATGTGGTTGTGCACTTTTAAATCTACTTGGGCCTTCTTTTTAATGTTCTTCTTCATCTGGTTCTTTATTCTAATCTTGTGTATAGCTGAATTTACTCAATCTGTCGGTTTGACTAAAGCCGGTGGTGTCTTGGGTGTCATAGCTGCTTTATTTGGGTTTTACCATACTTATGCTGGTGTTGCTGAAAAGGATAACTCTTACTTTGTACTAAGAGCTTTACCAATGCCTCATGCTCCAAAAGTTTAATATTCCTCCTAATAACTTTTCTATTTCATCTAAATTTTATTCTTGATATTCTTATTATCAATTAATAATTAATTAATTATGATTTATCTAAATTTGCTTAAATTTACTTAAATTTATTTATCCTATTATATCAATTTCATGTTATATCTTAAAAGCTGTTTTTATCTTATATTGCACTATCCAATCTTTTCTTTCTCTTTCTCTTTCTCTTTCTCTTTCTCTTTCTCTTTATGGTTTTTTTATGTTTTTCTTTTATCTGTTATGTCCAATTCTCTTTTTCTAATATTTTTTCCTTTTAGTGTTTCCAAATAATTATAAACTACCCCATAACCCTTATTCATTTCTAATACTATATTCTTATTATAATGCCACAAATAATATACATACACTATCCTTTCTCTTTTTTTTATTCACCCAATTTATTCAAAATAGTTAAAACCACTCATAATCCCAAAACACTCACTTATAATTCCCGCCCGCGCAACTTAAGCAACCCTCAGCTAAAAAAAAATTTTATCTAGAGATTATCTTATATGCAAGAACTGCGCAATTTGTTGAACGCAACAAAAATCAAAGAATATTAATTATTATATGAATATCTAAAAGAAGGTAAAAATTATATCAAAATACACTCACATACTAAAATTAACAAAAAAAATTAAAAAAACTAAATCAAAAAACGAAAAAAAATTTAAAACAATTTAAAACAATTTGAAACAATTTGAAACAATTTAAAATCACAATCATCTCATATGAAATCGACCTTGATAACTGTTTGATTTCCCATATCCATTCAACCCCATTGTGGGTGTATTAATAACATCACTATGCATATGCTTTCTTATCCTACCTTTACAGTAAGCACAACCATCCTTTAAACACACATCATTAGCTTTTCCACTGCTGTTGTTCTTTTCATTTTTTTCATTTTCTTTTGGTTTGCTATTATCTTCATCAAATGATGGTGCAAGGTTAATAAATCCATTTCCCAATTTATTTATCCCATTGACAGATTTATTTGCAAAATTCATTGAACTGTTATCCCCACTAATACTGCTTAACTTGTTAGGACTTATCATTGATAGCCTTGAAATTGATCCATTAGAATATTCATTAACCAAACTATTATTAGATTCTTTTGCTGCAGATTTATGTGCCGGAACATTATTTAGAACATCTTGTGGAATCATCGATAACTGAGTTCCTCCAGTCCTCTTGTATCCTGTCCCATTTCCGGAAATTGGACCGGGTTTTAATGATTGAAATAATGGCGAAACTGTAAAATTAATAAAAGAACTGCTGCTGGGTGATTCCGATGCATCTTTAAAATCTTCATCTACTGACAATCTATCGCTATCACTTTCATTATCTTCTTTTCCATTCTTCTTTTCAGTTTCTTGTTTATCAATCTTTGCTTTTTCATTTCCATTAAGTTTTTCCTCATCTTCGTCATCCATTTCAGTGATGTGTTCAGGTATAGATAATCTATTCTTATCAAAGCTACTGCTATTAGCACGACGCATTTTTGTTCCATTAGAATTTAGACTTGTTGATGAATTACTTAATGTTATTGCTGGAGTGCTCAAATCAAGTGCTTCTGGTTCTTGCAACTCTTCCTCATTTACTCCATTACCTTCTTCAATGACTGATGTTAATGAAAGGCCAATTTGGCTGGATGCAGATAGTTTGGGACTATTCATCATTGATGGAACCGACACGGGAGAAACTTGTTCAGTTGAACTAACATGATTTTTCAAATCAAACAATGAGTTAGATGATGTGGATGATTTCAATGATGTTACAGGATTAATATCAGGACTGTTATTGGTTATTACGGTATGTTCTGCTTGTTTTTTGGTTGATTTATCATCGATAGCGTCAAAGTGTTTACGAATTGGTAAATATTCAATAAATTTGTTTTGATCTTTACTGATTTCGCATAATTCATGATTATAATCGCAATTATCTTCAGTGCAACACATTTCGAGGTTAACAAACCAATTGTCTCTAAACAATTCATCCAATGTCATTCTTTCATCAGGATTTGGATCAACTAGTCTCCATGCAACCCTTGATGCTTGAGAATTCTTAAAGCCTCCACCAAATTTATAATCAATACCTGGACCTCTTGCTTCAGGGTTAGTCTTAAAACCACTATTTATCTTTAGAAAACTACGATAAGCTGAAACATAATCCCTGTATTGGACATCTTCAGTGCTTGGTTCTTTAAATGGTGTTCTTCTGTAAACAATTGCAAACATGATCATACCTAATGACCAACAATCCATTTTAAACGGATCATATTTTGGAGGAGTCTCCTTTTTGCTTTGTTTGTAATTTTTGAAATACAATACTTCAGGAGGATAATAAGGAGGCGAACCGACGAATGATGTGGATAATTTAATGACCGAGGAAAAATCGCCAGGGATTTCATGGCCAAAATCGGAAACACCAAAATCAGTAATTTTGCAGATTCCGTTTTCATCTAATAGGATATTTTCAGGTTTTAAATCACGATGAACGATATCTAAATTGTGTAGAAATTTTAGACCCAAAGAGATTTGTTTAAATAAGCAATATTTCAAATCCTCCTTTTGATTAGCAAAACCCTTTTGAACTATCAAGTTATACAAATCACCATTTTTGCAATATTCTAGAATAAACGCCCAACCTCTAGAAATTTGGGTGGTGGTTGAAACTTTGACTAGAGCGATAGTTGAGACAACGTGTTTATTTTGAGAGGCAATGTGAGCTATGATGAATTCCTTTGAGCATCTGTTATAAAAATGTTCAGGTTTTTCGTGTTTGAATAGGAGGAATTTCTTAAGGGCATATACTTTTTTGTTTGATTTGCTTATAACCGATCTCACGGAAGCGCTTGCACCATCACCGAGATTTTTTGAATTGTTGATATTATTATCGGGAAATTGGTATTTATCAGTCATTACTTGAAAGTCTTGTTGTAGATTTTGAGGTAGATAGTTATTTGGGTCTTCGATTGGATTTGGGAGGATATTTGGACCATTGGATGAGGAGTTGTTGTCAGATGAATAAAAGGAATTGAGTTGTTGGTTAGTATTTGTGCTAAAATTAGTTGAAGTATGGAAAGAATAGATTGAATTTCTTAGGGTTTGTTTTCTTTGAACCGAATCAACAGAAGGTAAGCCGTAGGAGGGTTTTGTAGTTAATTGCTGAGATAAATCGCCGGATATGTGAGAATAAGTTTTGACTTGGACTTGAAATGGAGCGTAATAAATGTTGTTAGCTTTATTAATTGAAGGTAAGCCGCTGTCATTCGAATTTGAAGATGATGTATCTGCGACCAAGTGGTCATTTTGATTGGGATGGGATTTTTCGATTTTATCTTTTTGAATTACATTAGTGTTATTGATGGTGTTTATTTGTTGAGGGTTGTCATTTAATAGATGCATTTTATTGATACCGCCAGGAGAATGAATCAAGAGGCCATTTGAGGGAGAGATGTTGTTTTTATGAGATAAGTTACCTATGCTAATTGATTTATGATGATTTAAATAAGAGGATTTTTTGTTTTCTTGGACTGAATTAGTATCGCTAGTAGGGATGTTATTGGAAGTGTTATTGGGAATGGTATTTGAAATTGAATTTGGATATACATTTGAAAAGGATTTTGAAGATTTAATTTGATTATTTGGAGGACTTGGAGTAGCATTATTGGGAAACCTTAAATTATTTTGATTTTTTTTGAAATTGTCTATGGTATTGATGGTTGCTCTTTTATTTAAAATACGATTTGAGGAAGTGGCAGTAAATGAAGAGGAAGAGTTTATTGAGGATAAAGAAGACACAGAGTTTCTGTGAGATTTCGATATAAAAGAAATTGATTTTCTTTTCTCTTTTTTTTCTTTATCTTTTTTTTCTTTGTCTTTTTTTTCTTTTTTGGATATTGTTTCGTTGATATTGTTTGTATCGAATTTATCTTTATGTGAGTGGAATATTTTCTTTATTAGAGGCATTATGAGAGCGAGTATTGATGTGTGTGGATATAAGAGGGAGATGTTATTTGGAGAGTTATGGATTGATGGATTGATTGATGGATTGATTGATGGATTGATTGAAATATGATGGAGATAGAAAGAGAGATAGAGACAGAGATAGAGATCGTAGACTAAGGTGGAATAATAGAATTGCTTTTTTAGTGCGAGAAAAACTTTAAATAAGAGAGTTTGAAGAGTGCTGAGAGGAGAAATTAGTGCGAGAGGATAGTATAAAAGAGTAATAGGCGAGAGTGGGTGATAGTATAAGATAATATAAGATAGTAAATGGTATTAGGTGATAGTGCAAAATAGAATATGAGTTAATCAAAAAAAATAGGGAATATTGAAGTATAAGTATTGAATATAGGAAGAATCAAGTGTATTTGGACCAAGAAATTATAGTTTGAGATGGGAAGAAAAAATTGCAGCAAAATAGAAAATTAGTATGATATAAAGAAGGCTTGGGGTCTTTAAGGAAAAACTAATCAAGACAATAGATAAAAGTTGGAGGAGATGTTGGAGATGTTGGAGAGATGTTGATGAGACGCTAATGAGATGCTGATGAGATACTGAAAGAGTATTGATAATATCTTGGTATTTTTGCTATTATTAATCACCTTGGATGATTGATGAACCTGTTAGCGATTAAAACCAAAGGAAACCTTTGAAAGGAAAAGAGTAGTGGAATAAAATAATCAGAGTGATAAGTCGCCTTTATAAAAGTAAAAAAGCAAAGCAACTAAAAAACAAAACGAGTTTATGGAATAAAGCGAAGAAGGTGAATAAAACAAAAACAAATAAAGCAGTTTTCTTTGAAGGATATTTATAATATCAATAAATTTCGCAGAAGCTTAATGTGATGTGTCTGATATCGAGTGTTGCACTTTTGCATCAACACAATCTGAGCTGGAATAAGAATGATTCTGGATGCAGCTGGAGTCTTTTTCCTTTCTCTGCCTGTCCTTTGCGTGTGATTCAGCCCTGCACTCTTTCTCTTCTTCTGCTCTGCTTCTCCTAATTCTTCCTCTACCTCTTCCTCTACTTCTTCCTCCTTCTTCTTTTGCTGCTGCTGCTGCTGCTTCTACTTACGCTTCCTCTCTTTCTCTCTCCTCTCCCGCCATCTCAGCGGCTTTTCCCAAAAAATCACCGCGTCGGCCCGCAGCTGCACAGTGCCGTCCCGCTCCCGCTTCTGGTGCGCGTCGACCCAGAAATACGGTTCAAACGGCCAAAAGACGGCCGGCAAAACGCCCGGTGATTGGTCAGACGGAACCAATCCGCGCGCACCCATTCGTGGCTCTGCTGGAATGACGCTACCATAACAATGGATCAGAGCACAATATGCTTATCAGCGCATTCTGTACAGCATAGAGTGCGTTTTGCCACATAGCACACACCTCTCACGCTCTGAGTCACGCGTCCGCCTGTCTTTGCTCTGTGTCTTTAATTGGCCTGAGTCTGTGTTTTTTGCCTGTTTGGGCCTATTCAGTGGTATTTCCACCTATCTATGTCTCTTATTTCTCTGGTGTCTCTTTTATCAACACCACAACGTATTCGCCAACGTGTTCGTTGTCATCGAGCAGTATGCTCTTACTGTCTATCTATCAAAAATCCTCCCTCCTAATACCCTTTCACTGACTCTCAATCTTCTCTTTCCTCTTTTTCACTTGTTTTTCTCGATCAAATGCGCCTGTTTTTCTCTGCTGATAAGCGTAAAATGATTTCATCTCCGGCTATTTCCGACCTACACCGGTTGCTTGCAGCACTTCCGACCCCTCTCACTAGTGCAGAAACGTGATCCTATCTTTCTGTCTCTAAACCTTATTTTTCAGATAAGCAAACACATCTCAAATCAAAATATAGAAATAATAGCAATTTGGGTTCTTGATTATACACCTATATGCAAAATAAGCTAAGATCTGCTTTTTCTTTCTCTTGCTATTACTTCCAGTCCAATTAACCTATTTAATTAGCATCTCTGGTTGTCTTTATCGCATTCTTTTGTTCTTTTTTTCTGCTATTTGCGAGTTTCATCTGTTTTCTTTCACGTTATTCATGGAAAACCGTTTGATTCTCATCTTACATAATCTCTATAGTCTATAAACTCTATTGTTTAATTTATATATTTATTTTTTAACCAATTTTTATAAATAAACACTAAAATATCGATTTTACTTTTATTTTCAATGTTATTGTTATTGTTATTGTTATTGTCATTTTCATTTTGATTGTTATTGTCATTTTCATTTTGATTGTTATTGTCATTTCCAATTTTGATACAATCGTCTTATCAACCTCTTATAAATTGAGAAAAATGCTAAACATCCAGAATTATTTGCCAAAACCCAAAAAATCAACTTCCTTTATATCATCTTGTTTTGCTGCTTTCATAGCTGGCTCAGCAAATTTCTACTCCTCCTATGCCCCACAGTTGATCTCAAAATGTAACCTATCACCCAAACAAGCTTCAACTTTAGGAATAGCCCTAACTCTAGGAATGTCTCTAGGTGGTCTACCACTAGGCATACTAATAGATAACCTTGGTACCGAATTCGCTTTATTCCTATCTTCCCTAAACTTCTTCCTTGGTTACTTCCTCCTATACTACTCCTTCAAATACTCTTCATCAAATTTGTTTTTATTAACCTTCTCGCTTCTACTCATAGGTTTGAGTTCAATAGCCGCTCTTTACTCTTCAACAAAATGTTGCACTTCAAATTTCAACAAACATAGAGCCACCCTTAGTGGCATTTGTTTCTCTTGTTTTGGTTTATCTCCTTCAATTTTTAGTCTAATATCAACAAAACTATTAAACAACAACCCCCAATTATTATTACTATTTTTATCCATTTTTTGTCCAATCTTCACTTTCCATGGAATTTTCTTCATGAGATTATTACCTTCTCCATTATTATATCAACAAACACAAACACAAGTTCAAGTTCAAGTTCAAATTCAAAACCAGCATACTTCTTTATTATCCTCCTCAAAGAAAAAAAATTCCTTACAATATCTAACAACTTTAGAATTAAACAACAACGAATCTAACATCACCGATAACGCTAAAAAAAATTTCAGAAATTCTCACTTATATAAAATCCTCACCTCCAAAATATTCTTGATTAATTACTTCATCTTGGCTTTTCTTCATTCAACTGGCCAAACCTACATCATTCTAATAGGCCTTATCATCAACGCTCAATTCGATTCTTTAGATTATAATAATATTAACATCAATACTTCTTCTTTAAATCAACAACAAACTCAAGCCCTACAAGTATCAATCTTAGCCATTTCAATATTCTTCGGCAAACTATCCGCAGGTTTTGTATCTGATAAATTATCTTACCATTTTAAATTGCAAAGACTCTGGAACATAGTTTTTTCCTCAATCTTAATGCTATTATCCCAGTATTTATTAACTTTTATCAATAATTTAGATCTCTTAACGTATACCAGTATACTAACTGGCCTAGCCTTTGGTATAACCTTCGCAACTTATCCTTGCATTATCGCAGAATATTTTAATTCTGGTCCAAACAGTAAATTCACAACTATTTGGGGAACAATGACAACTGGCGCTTTCTTCATTGTTCTATCAATATCGTCTCTTTTCGGAAAAATTTATGATAAAAACTCTATCAAAATAATTAATCGTCATGGAATCACTCAAAAAATTTGCACTAAAGGTGCTTCTTGTTATGATACAACTTTTTATTTAACCTCCTTACAATGTTTTCTTGCTTTCTTTCTATCTCTATACGCTATTCATTATAGAAAAACTCATCCAAATCAATTTAAGACTCCAGCTAATTTCTTTATATAATTTCGAATTGAAAACAAAAAAGCAAATATCCCACAATTTCAATTCATCTCTATTTTGAATTTTGATTTTCACAGTATCTTAACTTATAATCTACTAACATTTCTATCATTATTATTATTATTATTATTATTTTTATTATCGTTAGTATTAATTCCTATTATTTAATTGTATTTAAATTGTCATTAAAAATAATGAAAATGAAAAACATCCTTTTTCTAGTATAACCCAGTAAACTATAAACTATATAATAAACGATTCAGAATCATATGTTGTCTTCTTATAAAGTGGTACTCTGAAATATGATAGTTTGTTAGGTTGCAGTTTAAGCTTTTTTATATGCTCTCTTTGTTGAATTATTGTTAAAAATTTAAAATTCCTCTCCACCAACTGATTATTTAAATTCTTTGGAAGGTAAAAATTTTCGCCATATGTTTGTAACTCTTTATATGAAAAACCTTTAATGTCATCTGTTTTATAAATTATTAAACCGTCAAGATTCTCATTATCATTATTTAAGTTTTTGTTACAGCTTTCAACATTTACTACTCCATTTGAATGAGAAGAATCATTACAGGCACTATCATCTAGAACGTCATTTGATGCCCTACCATTGTTATTTAAAAAAAAATCATGAAAATTTTTGTCTAAAGCCTGCAAAACTTTTTTTTCAAATAAATTCACAAATTCATAATAATTCTTAAACATGTAATCTTTATCATTAGAGAAGTCATTATTATTGTCATTATTGTTATTTTTAACTTTATTTGTCTCATCGTTATTGGATAGATCATCGTTATCTAAAATTTTTAAATCGAATTTCAATTTGTTTTCATTTAAAAACCAATAAAAATAATTATAATTAAAATACTTATAGTCATAATAATTTTGAAAGATATAAGAACTCATTGGTTTAATATCGAAATAATAAAAATTTATTCCATGAATCGGCATTGAACCAATTTCTTCCATTTCTATATAAATTTCATTTAATGAATGATTCAAATTATCATTTTCAACTTTAAATTTTCCCAAGTTTAATACAACAATCTTATTCTTAGGCATTAGTTCATCAATGTTATTCGATAGATAAAAAGTTGATATCAATTTTTTAATATCATCGTCATCATTATTTGATTTAATTTTATTGAAAATTTGAAATTTTATTGTACCTAAACCAAAGTTATAGTTCTTTATAGATACAGCGAGATTTAAGGTGTAATAACCATTCGATAAAAAAATTGATTTTTGAAAAGTAAAAGAATGAATTCGATTGAAAGACATGATATTTTTGGATTGGTGATATTTGTAATTTAACGAGGTAAAATTGTTATCAAATTTTTGTATTGAAGTAAAATCGTTTATATGAAAAAAAAATTTAGGAGATTTTAGCAATGAATATATAATGGGCCAAGAATCAGAGATAAATTCGATTTGAGTTATATCCAACTCTGGTTCTCCATTATTGCACCTGTTATTTCCAACTATCTGACTTTGATAGCTTGATAATTTCAAAGCTCTTGCAACAAGAGACCTTTGGCAAAATCTAACAGAATCTAAAGATTTTATATAGGAAATCAAAGGAATCAACGAGTTTTTTATTATACTAAAGATTCCAACAGAAAATTCATTAATGAGATGCTTTTGATAAAGTTGATGGTAAAGTATGTAATAGTAAGTGCTTGTTAATTTCAACACTGGGGCTTGTGAAATGATTTGAAGCTGGATTTCCAAGGGTAAGTCAGTGATTTTAAGCATTTTGGAGTTCGAATAGTCTTGGTGATATAAAAAAAACCAACTAGATAATGAATAAACAGAGCCAGAATTGCAAAACAACTGGTAAAAAGGGAAAAAAACATCAAATTTAAATCTAAAATCGAAGAAAATTGTAAGTTCGATCACGTGGAACCGGCGTAAATAGTAAACAAAATCTTAAAAACCGAGATTGACGTTTTTGCTGCTTCTGCTTCTTCTGCTTCCTGAGAGGAAAGAGGAAATGTGTTTTTGAACCTGATTCGAGAGAGTGCCTCAAAACTGATAAGCGCGTCTGTGGAAGTGGTGGTTTTGTTGTTTTCAGTAGAGTTACTGTTGGAATTGCTAGCACTGGGGTGGTTCAGGATGGTGAAGTAGTTGTTCGATAATTTGATGATGTTTAATTTACTGAAGGAGATGCTTGTGTAGAAATTCAAATGGCTGTAAATAGATTCAAGAATGTTTAAGTCGTTTTTCTTCTTGCTTATCTGACGATAATTATCCACAAAAACTTTCAAGTCCTTTTGTGAGATTTGTATGGTAATGTTGTTCAAGGCATTTGAAATTGTTGGGGTTTTATACACAATGTCCAAGTTTCCAAACTTTTCATATAGCCGATTGTTATTTTGGCTATTCTGGTTATAGAGATGGATAAAATTATAATCTAAAATATCGTTTAACAAACTTTTCAACCACTTAGAATCAATCTCAAAAGGTTTTAATTGATATGCTTTAATCATTTTCCCTTTTTTTCTATTATTGGAGTTGTCCTTATCTGTAGTTAAATGTTTTGCTATCCATTTTAAAAACAACACATTAAATTCTCTTAGTGTGGTTTTAGTCAAAACAATTGTTTTTTTTTTATCATTAACTTTGAAATTGGATTGAATAAAAAAAAATAGCTGATTTTTGATTTGAATTCTTTGGGGAAACTTGAAAACTAAATAACTCATAATGAATTTTTTATTGCTATTATTATAATGACCAAAAATCTGGGATAGTTCGTTTGAAGTAAATTCGCTATTCATATTGATAATCTCTTGTTTGAACAAAATTTTTATTTCATTTTTCATATCTCCCCAATTAATAAGATCATTGTTGCTTCGATTATTAGTCCTTGCCTCATTGAAATTCAAATTCATTTTATAATTATAACTGAACACTGAACTAGAAAGTAAACTGAAATCATCTTGATTCTTTATGATGTCTATTAATATCGGCTCAAATAGATCTCTTAGACTACTTATGAAGTTTCCCTCTTGGCTTTCATTTTTAATATCAAAATCATTGTGATTTAAAATTGGCAAATTTGTTCCTTCATATAGCTTGAAAGTGTTATCGACGAGTAGTTTGGCCATTTATCTGTTCATTGTAATATTAGTTGTTTATCACTTTTTTTTGCTTAGGACATTTTCAGATTCCAGACCAAGTCGAAAGAGAGTGGTCGGGTCAAATTTCCGAGGGCGTTGAGATAAAAACCGAAAAATATTTATTAGTGCTATATAATGCTATGGGTAACTCTATCTTACCAGATTTACCAGATTCACCAGATTTACCAGATACACCAGATTTACCAAATCCAATAATGTCATTAATGTTTTCGCAATCTTATAATTTTAAAATTTCTTTCATATCTGTGCTTTGTCCTTTGAAATACTTATGATTCGCTGCTAAGTTTTTCAAAGTCAACGTCAAAACTCGATCCACAACCACAGCTGGAAGTTGTATATGGACTGTTAACGACTTTGAATTGACTTCCAATTAACTCATGGACATAATCAATAGTGGACTCTTTTAAAATTTCCAAACTGGATTTATCGATTATTACTTTCGCTCCGTCTCTGAGAAATATTGAGTTTTCAGTATTAACTAATTCCATATTATCGCCATTGACATCACTCTGTGCTGTAATCAATTTTTCTTCTTTTAAATTTACCAAGGACAATATATATTGAAATCCATGACAACCACCACTTTCAACGTTGATCTTCAAGGCCAAATTTGGCGAGTTATCAGTTATCATGATTTCGTTTAATTTTTTCGACGCAAGTTGAGTTATCCCAACTTTTAATAATTTATTTGAGTCGTCATATATTGGGTTTATTATTTTAGTTTGATGGAATAAATCACCTCTATCTTCAAACAAGGTGTTTTTCTTTTTATTTTTAGTGACTATGGGATTGCTGCTGCTGTTGTTGTTATCATTTCGGTTAATATTGGCCTCATTATTGTTATTAATTTGATTATCAGAATTCAGTATCGAGTTTTTATTGGAAACTTCGATATTATTTGAGCTTGAATTCAAATTTGAGCTTATCGTTGTTGTGTATAATCGATTGTTTATTATAGTTGATCTCATCGAATGAGTATTTGATAGTTTATAGGTAACGAGTGATCTCTTGCAAATGTAATTTGGAAAAACATTATTTTTATAATGTTTGGATCTCATTATTGTTTTGAATATTAAAGAGCGAGTGCTGTAGTTCATTTTCGAGGCAAGTATGGTAGGATTATGGCGAGATTATGGCAGTGTTATTGAGATGTGATGATGATAGAGTAGATTAAGATTGATAAAAAGCGATGTCTTTGATTGCAGATAAATTTATATTAGAGCATTAGTAATTTTTAATATGGGAAAAACGATTGAACAGTTTAAGCCGATAAAAAACGGGTAATGAATTTCCAGATCCGGAATTGCTTTCCGTGCCAGTGTGCTGTTTTCAAAGGTTTCTGTTTTAAGAGGGGGGTTGGAGATTTTCGTGATTTTGATGACATTTAACTAACTAAAGGAATAAATACATAACTAAATAAGCTACCAGATGCTAATCCGATACTTAAAAAAACGGTGCTGAAGCCACCAGCAGCTTCTTTTTCATAGTCATTATCGAATTTGGTTGAAATATTCATAAAACAATTTGAGCACAAGTGACCATTGGTGAAACCGAATAAGAATTGAATCAAGAGATAAAAAAAGTCGCTTTTAATTTTGAAGTTGTTTAAATTTTGATTTTTTTTAATATTGCATAAAAAGAAAATTGGAATAAAAAAAATCCTTAAAGTTGAGTAAATTAATAGGAGTTGTTGGTTATTTAATTGAAATGTTTTATACCCAGAAAAGATTCTTCCAGATAAATCGCCAATATTCCAAATGCAATAAGCTATTGGAATAAAAATTTTGGGATTTGTGAGTTTTAAATTATTATCTTGATTAAAACTTTCAATATTTGATGCAAAGACTGGAAAGACTAGAGATATTGAAAAAGTGATTACGATTGTTGAAACAATGTAATTTAATTTTTTCCACAACAAAATAAAAGGAACTTTTTTTTTTTGACTGTAATTGTTGTTGTTATTATTATCATCATCAATGGTATTGTCGACCAGTGATGTATTTTCCAAGGGCGTGTAATCTGAATCGTGGTCTTTATTAAAAATAGGAAATTTTATTATTGAGGAATAAGAAGATAAGATGGCGAATAAGCAGATAAAAGTTGCGGTTAGAAAGTAAAACATAACGCTATAGTTTTTTTCAATTTCTTTATTTGGATGATTATCATCGTTATCAATGGATTGATCAGTTTTAAGGCTCTTTATGTCGATTAATAAAGTGGAAATGATTAAGGTTATTGAAGGTAATACTCCAGCTATGGCTTGACCGACCAATACAGCTTGAGCATAAATGGGACCTAAAACATTAGCAATTGAAAATGTACCATTTTGTTCAAAGCACACACCAATTGCACTTGAAACGATCAAGAACAATAGTAAATTAAAGAAGAATAGTTGATTGACATTCAAGAAGGATATGGTAGTGATGGCTAAAATTAGGAAAATAAAGAAATTTAATAAATTCCCGATAATTAATCTTTTATAATAGTTTGCATTCTTTTGTAGATTGGATAAAATGAAATTGAAAATTAAAGACGTTATAGTAGAGATTGACATCATTACAGATGAGTATATCTTTCCCAATACTGGATGATTGGTGTTAGAGAACCGAAAGGAATAGTACTGTGAGGCAGATAGAAAACAATTCCATGGCCACAATATCGATACACCAATTATGATGAAGGAGTAGTATCTTAGTTGGAACAAGTTTATCTTTATGAACTTGTACTGGAAAACTATGACCTGGCTTTCCTTATCACTTGAATCAGCTAAAGAATCAGAGCTAACTGCGTTGTTTGGGCCCAAGGGAGAAGAAAGAAAATCGGATCTCTCGTTGAGACTGCCATCAGCATTGTTCAAAAGGAAAGCGTCTGATTGTTCAGAGGAGTTGTCGAGAAGCTTTGAGCTGGCCTTCATCTTGATAGCAGCAGAACAAAGAAGCACAAGCAGCAAAAGCTGAGCTCTGCTTGAGCTGCCTCTGTTATCTCTGCAGCATCGGCAGTCCGATAGTGGTCAGCTGACTTTGGAGAACCACCGTGCAAATCCGTTTCCGTGTCCGCTTCTCACCGTGCGCGCAGAAGGATGCACCCATGTTTGAAGTGCGCCATTTACGACTGCACATTTTGGGACAACCCCTTCGTGGCACGTTCTTCCACGTCCGTCCGGTTGGACAACCATTCTCGTGCTCATTGCAGCTGTAGCTTTGAAAAAACCAACTGGATCTTGCCAGACGCCAGACTAATGTTGTTTCCAAGCGCCATCCACGACGATCCGAAACCAAATGCCCATGTTCAAGAGTCATGGAAAGAAAGACCAGCGAGATTTAGCGAAAATCGCAGGTTTCAAAGATTTCCATTTCCATTTCCAAAGCAGCAAAATTAGAATTCACCGTTTTAATCATGCAAAGTGAAATGCGATACTCACGATTTTCACAGCATTTACGACATTCCATCTGGCTGTTATTCATGTGTGGAATCCTTTTCTAGATCGCTAATGAGAAAATCTTTTCTGAGGTAGCCCAAGAACCAAATTTCATAAAACCACCACAGCTCGAGCAATTCGCAGAGCTTTCAAGCTCAGGAAGTCAGAAAACCCAAGGCATCCATGGTATCAGTAGCCTAGCATTTCAGAAAAATCACTGAAAAGTGGTCTTTTGCTTATTTTGTTTTTCCTGGTTTGAATACCTCTGTTTCAACCATCACTTGCACAGCAAGAAAAACGATATAAACTTATGCCTTGCAGCTATTCATCCTGAAATCGCTCATTATTTTCCTGCTTCCGGTCTTTCTTTTTATTGATTTCGTAACTCAATAGAGATGAATTTATTTCTTGTTGGGTCAATTGAACGAGCTATTGCCCATCGATAAAATAGTTTCAATAGCCCACAAGATATCATCTGTTTTTAGTCAACTTTTTGCGTCACTCTCCTCCCATCACCTCAATCACTTCGAGTGATTATCGCTTCCAAGCTGGACAAGCTGATCAAGCTAACAAGTCTGAACAACAATTACGGGCCACAAATCAATGGCAGCAGAATACCATCTGCTGTATCACTAAGGGCAAATCTGCTTACAACCTTCGCTCTTCAGATTCAGAGTAGGTGTTAAAGACGATCTGGAATCTTCCTCTCACTCTGGACGACACCCACGGTTGTGCAACCTTTTGCAGCCGTTGATCTGCTTTTGCCTCCAACTTTCGCTGTGAACTAACGTACTTTTGCCCTGTTTCAAGCGCAACATCTGGCCCCGTTTAGACTCAACCACCATATCTGTATTCCTGAACTTAATAAAATCACTTCAATATCAGTGCAAGACTTCTTCGGTCTTCGGTGAAATTGTGAACATCAGGAAATCTGAAAATCAAATTATTTATTTATGAGCGTCGATAAATAAATAACAAAGTAAAATCAATATGTATGCTGAACAAATTTGCAATTTGCAATGACTACTAAGATTGAATCATTGAAATGAGTAAAGTCACAACAAAATGTTAAGGAAAAAGAAAAACAAATATTTAAAAAATTGTAAAAAAAATAGATTATATGTAAATATAGTCATATAGTTATGTGTAAAGAAATAAAGAGGAGGTAATATGTAATGTGTGATGTGTAAAATGTAATATCTAAAAAAAAGAAACAATCCAACAATCAAACAAATAAACAAATAAACAAATAAACAAATAAATTAAATAATAAATTAAATTAAAAATTAAAATAAAAATAAAGCTTTAAACAAAAACAAAACAACATGGATGAAAAAAAATTTGATATTGTCTCACAAAAAAAAAATGTTTTTCAATTACATAAAATAAAAACTAAATAGAAAAATAAAAACTAAATAGAAAAATAAAAACTAAATAGAAAAATAAAACCAAAGTAAGAATCCCCTTTGTGACTGAAAACAATTGTTGGCCTAGTTAGCATTTGCTTTTCTGATTTTTTATTGATTTTTTTTTTTTGTTTATTTATCTGTACTTCCTGCAAAATGTTTTTTTTAGATTTTTTTTTTGTTTATTTAAAAATGAAAATATAATACAATTGTAAATTCAATTTAAAATCCAATTTCTTTTTCTTTCTTGACGGTATTAATTAGTTTGAGGAAATTGATAATTATTGAAGTTGTTTTCATCCATGTAATGAGAATCAACCCCTAAAGGAATCCCAAAATTTAAAATTGATGGATTCACATTAACATTTAAATCGCTAATATTCCCTTGAAGCATATTAACCATTGGAAATGTAAAGTAATTTATTGGATTCAAATTGGCTAAAAATAAATTATGTTGGGTTAATAAATGTGGTTGAGCAGGCTGAGCAAATATTGGAATAAATTTGGGTCCAAATTGATTAATACCAGTTCCATCAAGCATTGATATACGTGATGTTGGTAAATTATTAAACGATTGCAATGCATTTATCGATGTCTGAATATAATTATTTGCAGTATTAATGTTATTTGCACTAGAATTTATTGATGGTGCCTGAATATTAATTGGATTTCCTTGAATCGAACTAGATGTTTGATTTTGTGTTTGCGTTTGATTTTGATTCTGATTTTGATTTTGATTTTGATTCTGACTTTGATTTTGATTTTGATTTTGATTTTGATTTTGATTTTGCGATGATGATGAGGAGGAGGTCAATTGAGCCTGAAGTTGGACTTGAGCTTGAGCATTGACCTGAGCCTGTACTTGAGCCTGCACTTGAGCCTGTGCCTGGGCTTGTAACTGGGCTTGGATGTGAGCATGGCTAGAAGTGTCTAACGAAAAATTCAAGTTATTGTAAAGGTTTACCATCAAACTATTATTTGGATCATGTTCAATGTGATTAAGCATATTACCAACTTGATCGTTCTTTATAGAAATATGATTAGTGGTAGTAGTAGAAGTAATACTGCTAGCACTAATTCTAGGATTATGAATATTTCCAATAGAAGCAGGACTATTATTGCCAATATTTTCTGTGCTACCGTTTTTGGAAGTGCTGTTTTTGAGTAATTCTGTATTTATAGATGAACCTAATAATTTATTTTCAGAAAAATCATGGTTGGACAATGATATTGATGAAATGGATGATAAATTGTTATTTAAATCTAGCGGAATACTTGTAAGATCAAGAATTGGATCAATTGATGAGTTGTTATCTTTATGGGTAACGTTGGATAATTCATTGGGGTTTATAAAGTTATTCAATTGGGATGGATCATCATTGTTCAAGTAGTTATTTGGAGTATTTGCATTATTGTTGGATGAGCTAGCTATGCTTTCATTATCTTGTAGGTTAATTTTAAATTCTGTTAAGGTTGGAGTTAAATCGTTGGGGTAAGGAAACTCAAAATTAAACTCGTTTGAGAAAAAGACAGCTTCAGAGGATGCAGATCTCTGTTTTTCTTCTAAAATCTTGATTTGAGGAATGTCAGATGTCGAGTAAGCCTTTGTTTTGTTTAAAGAATTTAACGAAGCTTCTTGGTTGAAAAAATTAGTTGATATAGCTTCATTTTGTTCTTCGTTTTGAGAATAATAGATTGGTGAAGTATAATCATCTTTCGGTGAGCCATTTTTCACAAATTCTTCATTAAAGTTTTCAATATAATTATTATTATAATTATTGTTATTGTTATTGTTATTGTTATTGTTATTTTTATTGTTGTTGTTGTTGTTGTTATCAAAATTGTTAAATTTTTTATTGTTATTAAGATCGTCTTTATTAGTCTCGCTGGTATCGGTATTATCATTATAATTATCATTATCGTTATTGGTAATTTTCCTGAATTTTTGTTGTTTGATTTTCTTTCTAGTTCTAATTTTGACACCAAAACCTTTTAAGGTGTGGTGAAAAGCAGGGCTGACAGATAAGCCTTTAAAGTGTTTGGCAGTTGAAACGACAAAAGTGTCGGATTTGACAGTTGTTATACAATGAGGAGTGACATTAATGGCCATTAAGGTGGCAGAAGAAGGTAATTTTGTTGGTTGTTGGTTTTGGGTAAGAAAAGAAGCAGTTGGAGAAGAATTGCCCATTGTTTGGATGATGTATAGGCTAAAGCAGAGTTTGTAGTTGCCTTCGTATTTGACAGATAGATTTGTAAAGACGACTAGAGCTTGTAGTTTTGGATCACCTTTAAGGTATTGGACAGTTAGAACAGTTGTTCCACAGAGCATGTCACTGCTGGTTAGATTTTTTGATTCTAGTTCCTTTATTCTTTTTAGTTGTCTTTTTCTTTTGACTGTGGGTGTTTGAGAGGTGTTTTGGTTGTAGTTTTTTAAGATATTGGAAGATTTGATGATTTCAGTATCTATGTTTTCGTATTCATCGCTATCGATGTCGTTATTTAGTTTAATATCATTTTCGTTTTCCATTTCGTTGTTGTTATCGTTGTCATTCTCATTTTCATTTTCATTTTCATTGTCGTTGTAGTTATAGTTGTCATTATCGATATCGATATTATTGTGGTTATGGTTATTGCTATGGTTGTTGGCGATGATGCTGTCTTCGTAATCAGAATCTGAGTCGCAATCTGAGTTACAAGAGTTTGGTAGTCTTTCTATGCTTGCAACGACAAAGAGAGTGTCAAGACATTGGCCAATGATGTCCTTGCCATTTTCATCTAGGAGTGAGACTTTGACTACAGGAGGAGGATCGACCAATCTTCTGCTACTGGCAGCAGTTATAGTCTTTTCACAGACTCTCGCCTGAATAGGTTGTTGGACAACTTCTAGCTTGAAGTTTGAGGATATGGAGGAAATGTAGTCAGATCTTATTGGTTTGACTTTGTCTTTTGTATATTTTGTCATTTTGGGGAGAAAGAAGAAAAAAGAGAGATTATGGTTGGTAGAAGTTGGAGTTGAGTGAAGAGAAGTAGTGATAGGGATGCGTGTGTGGATGTGGATATATATTTGTGTATATAAATACTTAAATAATAAATATTTTTGATGTGACTATGATTATGATTATATTAGAATGAGATGAGTTGGAATAATATGAATAACTGTTAGGGAAAAAGAAGAAAATTTGAAGTGAAATAAAGATTATCGTAAATATGCTACTAGGAGGATTTTTTTTATTTTCTGGATTTTAGGTGAAGATGAGAAGATGAGAAGATAAGTAGGTAGGTGTTTAAGTGTCTCTAGCTGGTTACGAGGTGATGAAGAGTGGATGTGTTATAAAGATATAGAGATAATGATTAAATGTGAATTTTTGAAGATGGAAAGAAGTGAAATTGAGATTGGAATAAGATAGGATAGGATAAGATAATATATAGTGTGTAGACCAATTAGAAGAAGTTGGTGATGGAATTAGAGAAGAATATAACAATAGGACAAAATAAAAATAAAAATAAAAATAAAAACAAATAAAAGCTGGAAGTAGATTAGAATATATAAGAGGGAATAAATATAAAGGAAAAAAAAGGAAGTATTTATAAAATGATAGGATTGTGAAGGAGAAATTAAAGTGGAAGAGAAAGAAACAGAAAAAAAAGTTAGAGTGAAAAGAAGAATTGAAATTAAAGTAAAAGTGCAAATAAGTTAGAATTTGAATTAAATGAGAAATAGAATAAATAAAATAAATTCAAATTGAATTGGAATTAAAATTAACATTTATGATTAAAATTTGCAATTTAAATTTGATTTTTTTATAAATTTAAAACTTGTAAATTTGCGAAAGAAGAATTTAAAAGACAAATATTTTGATATTTTGATATTCTAAGATCCCAAGGTTCTGATGTTTAGGATAGAATATTTAGAATATTTGAATATCTCGAACATTCAATTTCAAATATTCAAAGTGTTCAAGAAAGAGAACAATTGATGAAAACTAAAAGTGCTCAAAGGTTAAGGTTCAATATGACTCGTCTGGAATTCACAGAGAGTTTCTGCTGTTGATCTTCCTGTTTATCGCCATCAGCAGCTGAGATTCTCACCAACTTTGGTTATTCTCTTGTTGTTTTTTGCTGCTTGATATTCTTTGCCATTCTCTGCATTGTTGGAAAGAGATGTTTGTTTTGTTGTCAAACTCTTTACGTCTCTTGTTTTTGCTTTCAGAATCACAATGCCTTATCCATGGCAATTTGGCTTCAGAGTTCAAACAAGATATCTTTGAGTGGATAAACAAGTTTCTGTTTTTTCTGCTAGCTTTCTGCTGGTATTCTGCTGGCCCTTGCTCGTTCTTGCTAATTGTTGGTGTTTGGCTAGTTTTGCTAGTTTTTTGTCGGTTTCATTTGGGCTGCAAACAGTCTCCTGTCTCTTTGTTCATGGACCTATTTCCTCGCTCTCTGTGTCTCATTTGCGTGTTCCATCGCTGTCTCCATCAGAGTCGTTAGCAGAGCTCTCGCCAGAGTCTTTGCCGAAGTCCTCCCCGGGCAGAAGCCCTTTTGTTTCCTCTGCTGCGTTTGCTGCTTCTGTTGCTGCTGCTGTTTCTCCCCTTAACAGAGGCTTGCTGCCAGCAGAGGCGCGCAAGATCCAGCACCCACATGCGTATTACACGCGCTATATTTTTTGGCACACCTCCCGCTTGAGGTTTCAGATCCCGGTAGCACAAGCATGCTGCATACCGCGGCCAGACCAGGCAATAGACTTAACCAGACCGGAGCATGATTGGCTTCCGGCGCTCTGGTTTTTTTACTTTTCCTACTGTCTATTGTCTAACTTGTGCAATCCTGGATTGCCAAGTTGCTCGCAATTCCGCTTACTCACCCCAGTTCCAGCTGCTGTGAAAGGCAATTTGAGCAGAACGCGAAAACAGGACGCGGAAGCATACGTTTAACTGGACCCGCAGAAGCAGGATTTATTTCTTTTCTTTCAAAACGTGACCATTGGCTATCGAAAAAGTGTGAGGGCAAGAAAAATGCCATTTCGAGGAGTCTATTGTTGGTCAATATTTCGCTTTTTTTCTCTTCTTTCTTCTCTTCTTTCTTCTCTTCTTTCTAGCTGGAGCGTACAAGTACAGCTGGAATATCTGAAACAGCGAGCAACCAACTCGTTCTTGTTGTTGTGTGCCTTGTTTTCCCTCATTCTACGCTGAAGTGCTTGTTTTTCTCACTATCGCCCACTGTCTTTGCCCTATGATTTATACCCTCACCACTTATCACCGACACAACACAACATATCCTTTTTCGCTCGATCTCCATCATTGCAAACCTGATAAGTTCGAAACCCATCGGCAAATCTAGTCCGATTACAATAAATGATTGGTTTAAAGAAAAAGCTGTGACTTTACTGGTTTGCGAGAGGTTGGTTATTTGTTTCCAATTTTTTTCTAATTAAATAACAAATAACTGTAAAACCCATAAAGTCCACAAAACCCATGAAATCATTAAATCCACGGAAGCAATAAGCCAGGTGAACTGACTCATGTTTAACCAACAATCACTTGACCAATGACAACTCAATTATTTAACCATTTCGCTAAATAGTGAAATGTATAATTACAATTATTCAGTTCTTCTTAGCTGTTTTTACTGTTTTATTCTGCTGTTTTATTTTGTTGTTTTAATTATTGCTCTTTCAGTCCAAAAAAGAAATGATAAATATGAAATTGTGGAATCATTTAATCTGTTTTTTTAAAAAGACTGTTTAAACTTGATTAAAGTTGAATCTTGATTCTTTTTGATTAATTTTAATCATTTTTATATCAATTGTTGGTTAACAATTTCAAAACTATGCAAAACTGCTTACATATTCCTTAAAACATTTGTGCTAATTTTGAACTTTTTCCATATTTCCTAAATTCTTTATACAATTTTTATAATACCATCAAATTGGAATATAATAAAAAACCAAATTTCAAGAATTCAAAAAAAAACCGGTGTTCACCCAGTGCACTGTCTGCTCCTCATATGCGCACCACTGCGTCTGTACGCGGTGTCGGTATTTCTTGTGCGGCAAGTCACTTCTGTGCTCACTATCTTGATGAGACTCTTTGCCCAATGGTTCGGATACTATAGGTTTCATTTACAAGCACAAAAGCACCGCTTCTAGAAACGCTATTCTTATGGCCCTTCCTCTATGGGAGAGCTATGGTTTTCCCCCTCTCGACTCTCGTGCATTCTAACTTATTTCTAAGCACAGCTCTGATTTCCTATACATGCACATCACGTGTATTACCCTTTCTCACAAAACTTTTACCCTTGCAGTGTGGTCGGGTCTGCTTTTTGTCCACTAATTTGAGCTTGTTTTGTCCAGAGATTCTGCTATTGTTCTGCACCATTACTATAGAACAATTTCAGCAAATAAACTACACTTTTCCAGCCAATCGAACTCTTGCATTTGGACTCTTTCTTTCCTCCCTATTTCCTTCCGCAATTAATAATAAATATTATCTGATAATATTTATAAGATAATATTTATGAGCACAAATACTGATTAATTTTATTATTTTCTTCTGATTATCTTATTATTAAACCACCACTTCTCATTACAACTACTGATCCAATAATTGAGTCAGCTCTCACCCGTTGCATCGCTATTAAACAGTTGACAATGTTTATCAATTTCAATTCATTACTCACTTTTCTTCCATCTTGGAGCATATATTTTATTTTTTTGGTTTTTTCACAATAAACCATCTTTATTATACTAATTCCCTTTACTCTTTCTAGAAATCTCCTCTTCTCAATAAACTTACTTCCCAGATCTATTTCTACCCTATTTCCATTCCCATTTCCATTTCCATTTCCATCCCAAATTTTATCTATTTTATATCCTTTTCCCCTAATCTCTGACCTTTTGAATCTCTGAACCTCTTTCTATAACCTACCAAATCTGAATAAATGCAAAAAATAAATGTCCTTCCTCACTATCTAATTTTGTTTATCTTGATCTCAATTTAAAACTCAATTTATGCTCATCTTTAATCTAAAGGTTAAATATTCCAACTTTTTTCTATTTTTCTCTCTTACTCTCTCTCTCTTTACCTTTTTTATTGTTTTATTGTTTTGTTTTGTTTCTTTCTTTCTTTCTTTCTTTCTTTTTTTTTCTTTTCCTTTTCCTAATTTTTGTCCACTTCTTTTCTTTCATCTTGCTACTTAATTTCATCTTTATTTTTTTAATCTTGCATGTCTATGTTTTTTTTTTGTTTTAGTCTTAGAAAATCATAAATTCCACTTGTTCTAACTTTAACCATTTCAATTCAACAATCTCAATAAAACCTTTCTTGACCTATTCCTAAGTTTTTGTTTTGTTTTATTTTATATTATATTGTATTATGTTACTTTATTTTATTTTATTTTATTTCATTTCATTTCATTTCATTTTAACTTTACTAAATTTTTCTTTTCTTTTTTTACAATTGCAAATGAACAGCTAGTTCAATCCATCTATTTACCACCCTACTTAATTAAATATTCAACATCCTATTTTATTTATTTATTCAACGTCTTATTTTATTTATTCAGCTTTTGGCTTATCTACTCATTCTGTTATTTTTACTATCTTTCTCCCTTTATATGCCTTTCATACAAAAGTGTCATCGCTATTCTATTATTCCCAATGCTTCTCAATCCCCACTTTTAACTTCTAAGTTTATATCATTTCTTTATTTTCCATCAACACAATATCACTTATTAAGATTGAGAAAGATAATCATTCCATGTACAACTCTCCTTATTTTGACTATTATTCACAATAATTTTCTTTTATTGTTCCATTAATAATAACAAAAATAATCATACACCGTGAAATCTTTAATTTAGTTATTTCATCTCTAATTCACTTTTAATCATGTTTTCACATTTCCTATCTTTCTTTCTCAATTTTTCAACAAACAAAGTTTAGGTTTCAATCTCTTGGTTAATTATTGAATACCTTTTTAGTTTGTTTTCATTCGTTCTGATTCAACTCATTTATTTTTCTTTTTTTTTTTTTTTCCAATTAATCATCTTTTTTTTCATGTTTATCATCTATCTTAGTCTCAATTAATCGACTTCATTTTTTTTTACTCTGTTTACTCAAGTAATTTCAGACATATGCTCCTCTCTAAAATGGGATACTACCATCATAATTTTTGATTTGCTTCTCAATTTGTAATCCAATATAACAAAACTATATGATAGTACTGCCAAACTAATTCTCCTGATTTCACATTTAGCTTACTTTTAGGTTCACTAATTTTTTTTTCTTTTGATTTCTTTTGCTTTTGATTTTTCTTCTCTTAATTTTTCTCTATTAACAGGTGGCTCAAATCCTTCTATTCTCTTAATCTTATCACTTTGCATTATTTTGGTCCATCTTGATCTATTTTCTCCCTTCTTTTCTCTTCGATTCCCACTCGTAGCAACTATCCAAAGTCAACTTTTTCCTTGCAACCCATCCCAGTGGGTGCCGTTTTCACTTATTATACTCCCACAAACCTGGAAAATTGGTCCTAAAATAGCGCAAATATACCCACGTAAAAAAGCGCAGAGCATTGCATGCGTTCTGTTTAACTTTCTCTTGTTTTTTTTTTTCTTTTCTCCAACATTTTCGTACTTTTCGTACTTTTCGTAATTTCCATATTTTCGTGTTTCTTGTAATTTTTGCAAGAAATGTGCCCGCGCATTATCGGCTTTTTTCACATGTCCGTGTCCTGTCGGCTTTTCTCCAAACCCTCGAAAACTCAACTCATTTTTTTTCACTAGTTCCAATTGGAAAACTCCCATTTCACCTCTTTCTTCATCTCCTTAAATATTAAGAATCTATCTCATTGATCCCAAAAATGTTTCTTAAAAATACTCTTAAATCCTCAATTTCTCTCAACAGATCTGCAAATGCCTATTTGAATAAAAAATCTTTCTCTTCTTCCTCTTTACATTTTAATAACATCAATCCAAATCCAAATAAGAATCCTAATGATCATGATCCCACCACTCATTTTGGCTTTAAAACTGTTCTTCAAGATGAAAAGGAGAAATTGGTTCACAACGTTTTTTCCTCTGTTGCTTCAAGCTACGATGTAATGAACGACGCCATGTCCTTTGGTATTCATAGATTATGGAAGGACCATTTCATTAAAAGATTAGATGCTGGAATGAGACCTGGTGGTCAACCTTTGCAATTCTTAGATGTTGCCGGTGGCACTGGTGATATCGCTTTTGGCTTACTAGACCACGCTGCTAAAAACCACAACGATACCAAATCAACAATGACAATTGCTGATATAAATACTGATATGTTAAAAGAAGGCCAAAATAGATATTCAAATTCAAAGTTCGCTTTAGAGAACCCCTCAAGAATTCAATTCATTGAACAGAATGGCGAAATCTTGGACAAAATCCCAGACAATTCAAAGGATATCTACACAATTGCTTTTGGCATTAGAAACTTTACAAATATTCAAGCCGGTTTAAATGCTGCATTTAGAGTCTTAAAACCCGGTGGTATCTTTGCTTGCCTTGAATTCTCAAAAGTTAATAACACAGTCCTAAATTCAATATACAAAAATTACAGCTTTACAATGATACCTCTAATGGGCCAATTGATTGCCAATGATAGAGATTCTTATCAATACTTGGTTGAAAGTATCGAAAAATTCCCATCTCAAGAAAATTTTTCAAATATGATTAGAAAAGCTGGTTTTTATGTCCCTGATAAAGGCTTTGAAAATTTGACCTTCGGTGTAGCTGCTATCCATATCGGTGTTAAAGTTTAAAATATCTTATAAATTGTACATTTTTTCTGAATTATATACTAATAACCATATAACTTTCCTGTAATTTAATTGCTACTTAATAACCAATCAAGAATATAATACATATTCTCGGTTCGATTAATTGCTTCCATCAATTTCACAATTTTCTTACTTTTAAGCCTCTTATTATTAGAACTCGAATAATTAATATTATTTCCATTGGAGTTTTCAATGATATCCCCCTTTTTAATTATCCCATTATCTGTAAATATTTTATCTTTTCCTTCATACATATCGACCTTAATCACTTTTCCATTATTAATAAATAGCTTGATTTTATTTAAATTTTGAAAAATATTCGTTTTACCACCAAATAAGTTATTGTAACCATCGTTGTTATTTTTATCGTTGCTATTGTTATCACTATTACTACTACCATTATTAGAGCCTATGCCCATGTTCATACCCATATTCATACCAATGCCTATATTCATATTCATATTCATGTTTAAACTATTAAGGCTCGATCTGTCCGGAAATATATTCAAATTGGTTATCATAGTAAACTCGTATATATTACCACTAATATTCAACTCCGATCCAGTTAAATTATACTCAAGTCCCAATGAAAGCTCATCAATTGATGAATCTAAAAGCAAAAATTTCATAAAATAATTATTCTGAAAAAATTTTAAACTTTGATTGTGATAATGATTGGAATTTAAAGTTTTCTTAAGCTTGATTAATGAGTTTCTTCTTTTATGTACAAATGATGATGATAAATGTTGTTCATTACTATTCATATTCATATTCATATTGTTTATTCCAAATTCATTTTCATGATTACTGATGATATTGCCATTGCCATTATTATTGCTGTTGCTAGATATATCAACATCCGCAAATAAATCAAGAAATACTTCAAGATCAATATTTCCTTTATCATTATACAACCCTTTATAATTTAAATTTGAATTAGTATAAGAATGCGATGCTGTTGATGATGATCTAGATCTATTAATAATTTCTCTTGGATTATTTATTATCCCATTACTGGTTATGGATCCTTTTCTACGTTCAAAACTTAATCCAGAAGCATCTGTTTCTAAATTTTTTTTCCTAAAAACATGTAATGGCTCTTCGGTTTGTGTTGGGATATTAAGAATATCATTTGCTTTAGAATTATTATTATCATCATCCTGGCAACAATGCGATTTTTCAGCTAAGGATTTTATTAAATTTTCAATGAACAACCATGATCTTATATCTACTAGAAAATCTTGAAAGTTTTTCAAAAAATCGTCGACTTTAGTCGTTAAAAATGGTTGATTAAGAGAGTTCGATTCAGGGTTATCGACTTCTGTATAAATAATATCAATTGATCTGATTTTTTTCAATTTTGATAAAGAATTATTAATAAAACTATACTTGACATCAACAGTATTGGAATTTGTTCGTGCATTTGCTGAATGAGTAGAGTTTGAAACATTTTTAGAATTATTATCCAATACATTATTGAAACCATTATTTTTACTTTCATCTTCCTCATCTTCTTCAATCAATACAGCATCATCAAGGTTATCCATTGTTATACCGTTAAAAGCTTCGGGATTTTTAACATTTATCATATATTGTTTTTGTACTTGAGAGTTAAAATTGGAAAATATATCATCGACAAGGGGAACATCATTTACTAATGATTTTTTTGATTTTCCTTCTTGCAAATTTACCAAGTCATTATAATTATCGATATATAATTCGTCGGTATTGTTTCTTTTATTTGTCTTTCGTATTAAATCATTCAAATCAAGAAACTCCTCTTCTTCAAATTTTGATTTTTGTTTATTGATTTTGGTAGACTCTTTAAATTTAATTTCAATTTTATAAGATCTATTGAAACTATTAAAATATGATAAAAATAAGTCAATAGGGATCCAAACGTTAGGAAAAAACTTTAAATTTAGGCATGTTTTCAAATTTGAATTGTTAATGGGAGTGACAAAGTATTTTGCGATATTATGATCAATAAAATTAATAGTTGTGTTCTGTGGATTCAGAGATTGGTTGATAGTTTTTAATTGAATATTTCTTAATGAATTGGTAACGGAATCGAGATATAAGGAAGTTAAAACAGTGTCTAGAGGCAAGAGAGAGTTTTTTGCATCAGCTTTCACAGAAAATTGGATGTATTTTATGTCTTTATGAAATTTTGTGTTGTAAGTTTCTGATTGGAATACATCAAGATTATCGTTTGGTAATTCTTCATTTATATTCATCATTTCGCTATCCACGTCATTTTTATCATCATTAGTTTTATTGTTATTTTCTGGTGCTTTAAGGTATTGATTCTGTATTTTGAAAGATTTCCTATTTATATACCTATTATCCTCCCAGTATTTCATAAAAAGGCCAATTTTATTATTAACATTTATTTCTGGTTTCCCGAAGTTAGAATAGCCATTGATCAAATCCAAAGCTTTTTCTTTCCATGGGTCAGAATTAACATACGACGTGGAGGAATTCAATTGGTTTAGATAATATATGTATTCATTTTGATGAATAATATAAAATACCATGGATAATTCGTCAATATAGTTGAATAAATCGACATTTTGCTGGTCATCAAGTTCCGAGTTGGAAGTGGAATTGGGGTTGGAAGCAGTAGTTGAAGTAGGAGTGTCATTCGATTTTATAACAGATAGTTTGTCTAACTTTGTCAAGTACTTTAAATTGCTGACAAAATTGTTTAGCTTTATTATGTCGTATTGAATATTTTGCTTATTTATTGGTTTCTTCGGTAATCCAGTTACTGTCAACGAATTAAGCAAGACTTTATCAGCAGAGTTTTCAATTGACTTGTTTGTGAAAGAAAGCTGTCTTTTCAAAGAAACAAACTGCCCTTTAATTCTCAAAAATATGGGTTTCTGATCGTTCTTAGCGTCCATATTAACATTATCTTCTTTGTTAGCATTTTGATTGGCATTGATCTGGACATCAGTGTCCATCAAAGAGTCACCCAGAACATCAGAAGTCTCGGACACTAAGGATAATGAAACCTTAGAGGCCTTTAAAGTAGAGCTATCGAAATCAATATCAATAAGCAAAATAGGACCACCAATTGTTAATCTCTCAAAATTGATGTTGGTTGAATCATCTGTGATGGAATATAGACCAAACAATTCGGCAATTCTCTTGATATTCTGCAAAGAAACCAAGCCTGGTCTCTTTGCTAGCTCGCGTATTATTTTATTTAACTGGGTATCAGCATCTGGTGTCATATTATCTTGAGCAGTTGTGGGACGTTGTTCTTCAGTAGAATCGTTGTTTAGGTCTTGATGGAACAGTTTTTCACTCCAATTAGGGTTTGGGAAACAGGACATCCCACATCCATACAAAAAGACGGGCACAAAAGAGAATGATACAGAGAGGTCTACATTGTACGAAAATAGGAACTTGAAAGAATTAGAAGATGATCGAGAGTAAGTCAAGAGTAGAGGGAAAATAGAAATAAAAAACTATAAATGCGACAGAAAATAATTAAACTAAGTCAAATGACAAAGTAATAAAATAATAAAAATAAAATAATAAAATAAATAAAATAAATAAAATAAATAAAATAAATAAAATAACCAAATATAAACACAGGTTTTTACGTTACCTGCCATTTGCTAACTAGAATACCAAATTTGAAAACGAATAGTAAAAAAAATTATCATAATAAACAATAATAAGATTCATAAGTAATTTTTAGATTTTATAGATGTGGAAACTTGTGAGGGATAATATACAGACTCGTTAAGCATACAATTCAATTCTGACTTTATTTGCTATGCTGGTGCTAGAAGCATCATATAAAGAACCATTTTTCAATATGTAGTCTTTGACAATATGATTGTGAGAATCATCGTCTGCAAAATAATTCCCAGGTTGGTAATACTGTCTATCATGTGTATGATGGTAGCGAGGGTTGTTAGTATTTCTTTGGAAAGTTTCATCAGGAAAAGCAGAAGGTAAGAATTTGTCTTTGCCTAATCTTGAGACGTAAAAGACAATTAGAAACTGAACCAAGATGATCACCCAAATAAAAGTTGAGGTGCAAATTAAAGCAGTGATAGCTCTTCTAATACGACACGAGTCTATGTCTATCCCACAATTTCTCGTTTGCAAAATACCTATACAAACGCCCATAGCAGAAATTGTTAAACCACAACTCGCTAAACAATAAAAGATTCCATTATTATGTTCAAAATCCATGATTTTAAACAAAAATAGCAAAGAAACAGCCAAGATAATCGAGGATTGAGAAATTAAAAAGGACCAAACTCTTCTACTGATTTCATTGTCAATGTTCAAGCTTCTAGAACATAAACCAATAGTGGCTGCGGTTAATGATACTTGAATTAAATGAGTGATTGTGTTTGCAGAAAAAGCATCTGGGCTTATACCTAAAGTTCTTTGAGCAAAAGTTGGGATCTTAGCTATCGGTTTTTTAATGGTTTTTTTGTAGATTAAATTTTCAAAATACTTAGAATCGTCATTTGGACCAACTGATTGATTAGCGTGGATATTGGGATCACTTAAATTTTCGTAATTTGTTTTGATCATTTCTTCATTATTATTTAAATTGTTCAAATTGAAATTACTGTAAGTATTATTGAAAGAAGGTTGCTGGTTATTAAAATTAGTGGGTGTGGGTGAAAGATTATCACGAAGCGAGACACCCTGAGAATTGTTTGAAACAGCTCTTGATTTTGGCTGTGATAGAGCAGAGATATTATCTTGAATAAATTGATCTTGTGGTTGAACTTGTAAATTTGATTGCGAATGTGATAGTTGGGGTTGAGGTTGAGGTTGAGGTTGAGGTTGAGGTTGGATATAAGATTGTAAATGAGCAGAACGTTCTTCTGAGGGATAAATATATTGGTTTTGTTGAGGCTGGCCAGGTTGAAGTTGCTGTTGAGGATCTTGATTAGCTGGTCTTGGCGATGGTAGTGGTGGGGCAAATATATTAGGTTGGTTTGATAAATCAACAGAGAAACTACGTCTATGAGTAGGTGCTGACATTATAGAACAAATATTAAGTACGATAGCTGGTTCACCTCAATATGGATTGGTTATTAAAACAGGAGGATTATATAAAGGCTGATGGAAAAGACAGTTGATTGAAAGTGAATTGAAAACAAAGACAAAATTAGAATTGATTTTATTTATGTAAATCAGGTAATATAAATCAAAACCAATAATGTGATTAAGGATTGAGGATTAAATATTGAAGTTGTAAGAATAATTGGAAATTATTAGATGGGTTATAATAAATCAAGAAAAAAGGAACTACTAACAAAAAAGTAAAGCCAGCTAACTGAGATGAGAAGGAATCAAGTCAATTATAAAGGTGAAGAGATAGCCACTAATTACCTTATAAAAAAACCTGAAATCTTAAAATAATTGTTGTTCATCGGTTCTTGGATTATGTGCATATTAAACGAGTCTATGGTGGACTAGATATGAAATACATATTTTGGAATTAGAATTGGATCAGAAAAAAACACCTCTTTGGCTAAAATACTTTCTAGCGAATTGACCCAAGTCTGTTCATCTGAGGCAACCCAGTTTAAAGCGTAGCAAAGAACTTTGAACTGTTGAAGTGTCTAAAATAGCTTCTCATCCTCAAAAAAAAAGCAGAAATATAATGAGAAACCATTTTGGCCGCAGATCAGAACCACTTCTGCGGGTCTTCTTTCCCTGTTGTTTGTTTTTTCTGTTCGCCAACTACACGAGATCTGTTCAGGAACGGCACCTGATCCTGGCGAACGCTTCGCTAGACGACAGAAGGTGGTTCTAGCCCTGAATGTTGATCTGTTTTCCACAAACACAAGTATCCACTGACTAAACCAGATACTTTTATAGCTGTTTTTGCAAATAGCGTCACCTCAGATAGCTAACGCACCATTAGTTTACATAAAAAGACAAAAGCCGTCACCCACAAGCTGTTAAAGAACAAGCGCACAAACACATCCAATTTTCTGGTTTCAAGACATCTCATGACTCTTGCAGAAACTGTGCTGGTGCTGCATTGTCCGCTGACGTATTGTTTGTGCGCTCTTCGTAATCATACGAAGCGTACCGGACACCAATAGACAAGCCGCATGCCGACAATACTCGGACGCACGATGACAAATGGTGCACGAAGACCGTCCGTCGAAAAATTACTTCGAAAACGTTTCTTTCCGAAATTACGCAACGGTCGCATTATGGCTTGCAGCAGGCGGCGTCTGCATTGCGTCTATTGTTTTCACTGCCAAAATGAAAGAAAATATATCCACCAGTCTTACTCTTTACAGCTAGACGAGATGAGTGTATTTATGTTCACTTTTATAAACAATCTACGTTCATTTTATAAACAACTTTGCTGCCATCTGCCTACAATCCTGTCTCAAAGTCTAGTTATGGTGCTACTTCATTACTATTACGGGATACACACCTCCTAGCCTTTCTTCGCTATACAGGTTTTATCAAATTCTAACTAATTTTTGGCTCCCCCCTTAGGCTCATTTTAGTTTTATCTGAATAATTGAATTTGCTTTATTAACACAACCATTTAAAAACATCGTCACCCAATTGTTGAATGCTGGCTTAATATATATTCTACCATTTCCATCGATTCTAACCAGTTTCTTTTATTTTTTGTGCTTACTTCTTTTGAAGCTTTTATTTTCCTGCTACAACGATAGATTTACTTGCAAGCAAAGTCACAATTAATTAATACTGTTTTTTTAGTCACTAATTCTTTCACTAAATCAATTTTTAATCCCGTTTTATTTTATTTTATTCTTTTCCAATTAGAACAATTATCAAGAAATCATTAAGAAGTAATTAGGTAATTATTATCATTAACATATATATATACGTAATTACTATTAGTTATAAAATAGTGATATCTACTTAGTCATGGATAAAGATAGAGATTTCAGCTATGGTCAAAGTACCAACTTTTATTTTGACCATCAAAAACCAAATGAGAATAGATCCCCTTCCAATTCAAGTTCTATTCCTCCTCCTGCACCAAGTCAAGAATATCCCCCAATATCAGATGCTTTTTACGATCATAATACACTTCCTCCCAATGGAGGCTCCAGAATTGCTTCTGCAGCCTCTAGACAAGGCCCTCCACTCCCACCAAGCTCTGTTCTAGACGACGAAAAAGACCCCCAAAATAACATCGATAATGATACCAAATATCCTCCATCTGAATATACTCTTGACGAAGAGAAAAACATAGGTTTTCAAAACATTCCACCACCTGCAACTGAGGTCAAATACTCTCACAATTCAAGATATAATAACGTGGAAAGAATGCTTATTTCAGAAACCTTATCAAAACCTGTTATCACTGTCCCAGATAAAGCAACTAAATTTTTGGGCATTCCCAGAGATGGTGTTACAGTTAATACTTTAATTCAGATGTTTCAAATTGTTTTGCAAATTATCACTATTACTCTTTGCTCTCAATCGTTAAATTACGATGACGCTGAAATTAATCGTTCAGTTTGGGCTTTTTTGATTTCCCAAGCTGCAATTATAATGAGTATTTCTTCGCTCTTTGTATTGAGAATCCTCAATTTCTCTCAAAACAACTGCATATTTTATAGCATTATTTGTTGCTGTTTAACTATCTCTGCTTTTGGTGTTTGCGTTGGTGTATTAATGTCCGCTGACTGCACAAACAGCCAGAAGTATTGTGATATCAGAAAGGCTGTTACCTCAATGGTATGTGTCAGCACTTTTGTTTGGTTAATTGTTCTAGTTATTTTCACCACCATTTTCTACATTGCAAGATTAGATATAATCCCAACCGGCACCCAGTTCAGTACTCCTCCTCGTCGTGATTTTAGTGCTCGTTCAGCTAATAATTATCGAACCCCCATCAATGCCCCACCACCTGCAATTGCTGAAGATTCAGAATTTACAAAGAGATATATTATCAGCGAAAATGGTTTAACCGAAGTTATCAATGAAGCTATGCTTGAAGGTAAAAAGAAAGTTAAAATATATACTGAATAATAATGCTATCTATCTTTACATTTCTGTCAATTGTTAATGAAGGTGATTTATCAACTCCATAATTTTATTTCAGATTTCGATCTGCAATTTTATTTTCGCTTGAACCAACTCCATTGAATTATTTTTTTTCTTTGAAAAACTTCCAATTCAGTTCTAGTTAAGGTTATTTGGTTTTATATTTGGTGTGTTTATATTTTTCTAATGCTGATTTTGACGGTTTTGTGTCAATTATCACAAAAAAAAAGGTTTTTGTAACATTTTTTTTAATGGTTTTTTGTCATTTTTTTATTCCTTCTCTTTTCTCTTTTCATTACTTTTATTATATTCTGATTAATAGTTATTTTATTTCATACTTGAGTCTTGATTCTTTTAAATTAAAAATTAATTTACATATATATTATACAGTTCTCAATTGAGAAAACTATTTTTGTATTTTATAATTTATAATTATACAGAATCAAAATGAAAATTAATTCCAAATTCAAATTCAAATTCTCGTTTCTTCTATTCTCTCAGTTGATTTCAAATCTCTTATTTTTAACCCAGATCCATGCCCAAATAGTTATTAAAGATTCTATAATTCATGATCTATTACCAAAGCAAAAAGTTTCGCCTCAATCAATTCACTCCAAATTACATGCAGATTTTTATAGTAATAATGAAGTTGGTTCAATTTTAAAAACTGAATTAAATTCAATTATGTTAACTAGTCCAATAATCGCTAACAACTATACATCATTGAACGATTATAAAGATGATATGATGATTCTTTCGAGAAAACTATTAAGTGATGATGAGTTGATGAAAAAAGTTGGTTTTGATTATTTGGTTAAAACAAGTAAAAAATTTCAATTTTTAAGTAATAATGAGTTTTTAACATCAATTTATGTCCCAGAAAATTCCACGACGTTATTTTTATTCAATAGTACTGAAACTTTGAAAAAACCTCAACAGGATTCTGAAAAATTACAATACGTTAAGTTTATCCAAGAATCAATACCATTTAAGTTACCAAATCATTTCAAGTTGGTGGATTACTATTTAATTTTGCCATATAATTACTTGAATTCTAATTCACACTATGATGTCCCTTACATTAACCAAAAATGTCTTGCAGCTAAGAACATTATCAATTTGCCAAAAGAAAATCTTCCTATTTTTAAAAAAGCATTAATAAATGACCAGCCATTACTTGTTTTTATGTTCAAAAGTGATGAAGCCGAAAATTTGGGAAAATTATCATTGAAATTTGAAAAACAAATTAATGGCACAAATAAAGAAAGAAATGATCTATTGATTAATAAAGGGAATAAAGAAAACGGTCGTGAAATAATTAATAGTGTTGAAAATGTTAATACTGATTTCAAGTCAAATTCTGAATCGGATTCATTTTTTGATAGATTTGCAACATCTTGGCTTGAATCAATAAATTATTCCAGCCTTGTTCATAGCATATTTTGTACAATCAATGTTGTATCTCCGAATCAAAGTTATTGTCTAAAAATCAAAGAAGACGATATTAAATTATCAATTTTTCCTGCATATTACCAAACTGCTAATCAATCATACACTGATAAGCCTGATATTGAGAAACATTTTAAGAAGCTTAAAAAATATAATCATGAAAAAAAAGATTTTAATAAAAGTGAAATATTTAATGAATCAAATGATCATAAAAATGAGTTGAAACCAAGTATACTTAAATATATTCCAAAAATTGATCCGGCTTTATTTGCAGGAAAATTTTTGAAAAGCAAAATAACTGAAGAGAATGTTAGTCAAAATAATGGTGAATCTAAAGAAATCGAGGAAAACTTAAGAGAAAAAATCAAAAGTTCAGATGGAGTTGAAGTTGAAGAAATTTCATCAGTGAATCATGAAAAAAATCAGTTGGAAAAAAGAGGAATTTTTGGAAAGTTGCATAAAAAGTTTTGTGAAGGTAAAGATTGTAAGGAAAATCATAAAAGAAAAAAGTACAACGATTGTGAAAATCATCATTATAATGATTACTATAATGACTATGATGATTGTAATGATAATATTCCAAGAGGAGGGTATTATTATTATTATAGCCTCGGAGATTTAAACAATAAAAGCAACCTCTACAAACATAAACATGACCACAACCGTATTTTGGATAATAATGAGACAGATAATTTTAAAGATTTGAAAAGCCCAAATAGTTCAATTCCAATTTTCAAGCGTGGAATAGAAAACAATAAATTCAAAAAAGGCAGCATAATTGACAGTAATAATACAAGCTCAAATGAATCACCAAAAAATAAAATAGAAGCAAAGTACAATTTATCTTCAAACTTGAAAATGCATCATGGATTTTTTGGAACCAAAAAAAAAAGCAATGAAACCAGCAGTAGCTTTTCAAAGAAAAAATCACTCAATAGAATAATACAAATGGCCAACCACATTAAAACTGTTAAAGCCCAAAACATAAACCAAAACAACAGCAGTGAATCCAAGGACATGGGTGTAAAAGAAAACCAAAGCAGTGAAGAGATTGAAATAAGAAGCGACGGGACCATAATTATTTCATTGGCATTGTTGAAGAACAGCGAGTTAAAAATAGATGCCTTTTTGGAAGAAGCTCCAAAAGACCTGATCACCAACTCGTCTGCCGCCAAAAACCCACGCTATAGAAGAGCACTTTTGGGTAGCAGATCCATAAAAGTAGCACCAAAAAAGGAAAGCACAGAGGAAAATAAAAAGGATTGTGAGCCCATAACATGGCAGGGACTCTTTCGCTACAGCATCTTCAGAAAACCCAAGATCTGCTTGCCAGATTCAACGTTCGTCAAAGTCATCTAAAATAGCGAGCCACAACCAAAGGAAAACTCGTAAAGAAAGCAAACACATTGTATAGACCAGTACTAGCTGTGATTCGCTAACAAAGTCCCTGGTTGGCCAATTGAGGTTGTAATTGAGGTTATAAGAAGGTGTAATTAAGTTTATAATCGAGTTTGTAGTCGATTTTTAGAGTTTGAAAACACCAACCACGGCTGACATAAACAGAGCACGGTTCAGTAAAAATCCGCTGATTGATTAATAAAGTCGCCGAACACCTAGGAGGTGCTTTTTATGTCGCTTTCAAACAGGCCGGAAGTTCGATTTTCAATAATTCTTCAAGAATCAGCTTGCTTACATTTGTTTCATACAGTTTAGTATCAGCACATCTTTTATCAGACAGACCCAGCTTGACTCATTTGCAGTTGCTTGCCAATCAAGCTTTCTCAAGTCGGTGCTCGTTAAGGACATATGTTCGTTTGCAACCGAAAGCTATATCCGACTGTCTCACAAAAACCGACCAATTTCCAATTAGTAAGAATCAGTGGATATAAATTGGAGAGGTGACTGGAGTTATTTTGTTCTTTCGATTCAATTGCACCAAGAAAGCTGTTGAGAGGACCATGGGAAAGATTTCTGCTTACGATTGTTGTTTCAAAACCATCTTCCACTCTGGAGAGCCCAAGGGAAAGCATATCGACTTTTTGGGATATGATACCTATCAAACTGGCGATAAGAACTCTTCCAAGATCATTGTGATTCTAACTGATGTCTTTGGTCACAGATACAACAATGTTCTCTTGATAGCCGACAAATTCGCTGAGGCTGGCTATTATGTTGTCATTCCTGATTACTTGGAAGGTGATAATGTTACCTTCAGCCAAAACGATCCACAATATGCTGCTAAAATCCAGAAATGGCTTGACTATCACAACATGGAGAAAACAAAACCTATTGTTGACGATTTTTTCAAAAAACTAAAAGAATCTGCTAAGTATAAGTTCATTGGTGTCACTGGATACTGTTTTGGAGGACGGTATGCCATCCAGCAAATTTCTGATACTGGTTATGCTGATGCTACTGCTGTTGCTCATCCCAGTTTAGTTCAAATTGAGGAAATTCAAAGTGTCTCAAAACCGTTATTGATATCTGCTGCTGAAATTGACAAGGCTTTTACGGTTGAGTTGAGATACCAATCTGAAAAGGTTCTTGCTGAAAAAGGTGCCATCTATCAAATTGATCTATTTGGTGGGGTCGTCCATGGTTTTGCTGTCAGAGGTGATTTGTCTGATGCTAGGATCCAATATTCTATGAACAGAGTTATATCAGATCAGATTTACTGGTTTAATTTCTATTCATAATCAATTCCAAACACACATTTCTCGTCATAGAATTTTCATTTTAATAAACACAACATGAAAATAAAAGAAAAAAACTCCTATATAGTCAACATTATATCTTTATTTAACAATAGTGTTTTTCGGTTATCATTAACAACAATACAATCATTCAAAATCGCTAATTATACAGTTTTACTGATGCAAGACTGGGTTGAAATGAGAAGGAACTATTCCCATCATTTGAACAGCATTGGCACTTTCTATATCCATTCCAGTTAATTGGAGTTGCAATTCTTGGAAATTCACCAAACTCGTGTCAATATTTTCGTCTAGTGTCCGGTTATTCTTCATCTCTGTCTCCTCAGCTTGTGCAATTTCTTGTCTAATTTTCCGAAGATCATTATAAACATCTTTGTCAATTATATTTAATGTCGGAAATTTTTCCAATAGCCTTCTTCTTATAAATTGAGGCTTTTTAACGTTTTCTTGGGTAAATAAATATTTCATAAAATTGTATACTTCTGGTGTTCTTTTTCTTAATACTGGGTGATCTTTAATATTTGTAATTAATGTTGAATGCGAGTGTTTACTGAAAGGAACGTATAATCGAAATTTTCCTGTTCTTTTTTGGTATTTTATGTGAACTCTAAATTTACATCCTAATTTTTTAGACATTCTTTTTCTTTTTTTAGTTACATGGCCATAATTTTCCTGCTCTTCTTCATTTTTTTCTGGATTTTTAAGTCTATCTCGTGTTTTCTTTGATACAGATTGTTCTGGATTACCACCTTTTTCACACCTATACAATGCATATCCTCTATCCTTTCCGGATTTATATATTACAAGTCCAACTCTATGAGATATCATATAATCTTGAAGATATTTTTTTGCCTCATTCATTGTTGAAAACTCTTGTTCCTTTGGTGGGTCGGGTTGAAAAAGTTGAAATCCATTTTTGTCATCCTCATTCTCATTTTCATTGCTCAAGTTTTCATGTTCTATATTTTCATTAGTTGAGTCTTCATCATTTTCTTCATGAACATTACTGTTTAAATCATTAGTACTATAGTTTGACTCATTAAAATCGTTATTTGTTTGATCAAAATTATCTATATTGGAATCATTTGGTTCAACTTGCGTTTCTGATTCTTCTGTGTTATCAATATTATCGGGATTATTTATCAAATTATTACTCGATGATCGAGTATGATTCGGCAAATCATTGCTGTTTGATCTATTTAATTCTTCAATTCTTTCAGAAATTAAAGAATTTATGTTTGAATCATTATGATTATTAACCAAAACAAAATTAGTTGAAGAACCAGTTTTATCTTGATTTTGTTGCTGTTCCATTGTTGAATGAAATTGAGGATGAAAATTAGTAATATGGTAATGCGTTTGTAAATGCTGATGAAATAAGTCAATTGTTTTATCGTGATTATTTTGATTTGTTTGTGTTTCTTGAACAGAAAGTTGAGTAGATTGGGTGATCTGGTTTTGTTGAATATTCTGATCATTTTGGTTATTTTGGTTATTTTGGTAATTTCTACTAATACGAACAGCATTAGAATGAATCCGCTGAATTGTGGTATCTGTATTTGAAACAACTTGATTATTTTGAATATTTTCTGTAACATCATTCAAAGAGCCATTTTGATTTTGTTGTAACTGGTTTTGTATGATTTGGTTTTGATGTAAATCATTTGATTGAAATTGATTTTGTTCCAAAGAATTGTGCTGAATAGGGTCATTTTGTGCAGAACTATTCTGAACGATACTTTGTTGAACAATAGTACGATGAAGAGAGTTTCTTTGTTGTAGTGAATCATGTTGTGAGTGATTAGATAGTGGTTGGTTTTGTTGCACAGAAGTTTTTTGAACAGTAGCTTGCTGCAATCGGTTCTTCTGCAAGGGAACTTGTTGCTTTTCCTTTTGCTGCTGCTGCCGTTGCTGTTGATATTTTAAATAATTTTTTAAATTGATACAATTCTCTATTGAATATTTAACAGCTTCATCAGACATTGCCAAAGTTGTAAATTTATCAAATAAAAGAAATTTAATATTTGAAAATTCTCTAATTGTAGTATTTTGGATCAATTTAAAAATATAGTTATCAACATTATTGATTAAATATTTGAGAGAATTTTGATTTCCAAATTCATTATTATTACTTATAATATTCAAGTTATTCAAATTGTTGATATTGCTCATATTAGTCAAATTATTTAAATTATTTAAATTTTGTAAGTTACTTAAGTTGTGTAAATTATTTAAATTGCTTAAACTATTTAAACCATTTAAGTTATTTATATTTATATTGCTCAAATTGTTTAGATTGTTAATATTGTTTAGATTATCTAAGCCAGTGATGTTAGTTATATTATTAATATCGTTCATAGTGCCATTTAAAGTGGTTATATTAGTGACATTAACGTTATCAGTCTCCAAATTTTTTGGTGACAGAGATCGGATATTATCCAATTGGTTTGAATGTTGAATATTGTTTAGTGTATGCTTTTTTTTGCTATTTTTGTTATTTTTGTTATTTTTGCTATTATTCTTATTATTATTGGTTGAATCAGATGTTTTATCTGGATTAACTTGGTTGTTTTGTTTTGTTGTTATTAAAGAAAATGTGGAATTAAAATATAACAAATCATTGAAAGCAGAATTATTATTTATAGTTATGTTATTGTTTGAAGAATTAGAGTTTGTGACATTATTAACTTGATTATCAGTATTGGTGTCTACTCCAGCGGAAGTAATATCATTAACATTAACATTAACATCATTTTTAGAGTTGGTATTATTAGAATTTTTGCTAGCGTTATTATTAACATTGACATTAGCATTAGTATTAGAATTATAACTATTATCATTGAAATTATTATTGTCACCATTATTATTATCGTTAGTGGGGTAACCATTACGGGATATTCTTTGAGCAATTATGTTAAGCTGATCTGTGTTTCTTTTTTTAATCCTATTATTAGTTCTACTGGAAGTTCTATATTTATGGTAAGACTCAGTATTATCGTTTGCTAAAGCGGTTACTTCGACTTGAAGTTCTTCATTAGTGATTGATAGTTTAGGAAATTGACCTAGAAGTAGATGTCTAATTTCAGTTAATTGCATATTTTTATCATTTTTAAGTAGGTTGTAAATGAATTCCACGACTTCGGTTGATCTTCTATATTTCTTCAATAATACGGTTGAATTTGAGACTAAAAATGAGGAATTTGCAAAAGAGCTTCTTTCAGATTGGGATTTATGAAGGACATCATTATCATCACCGTTTTGATTATTATCAGTTGCATTGGGATTCGCAATAAGACCGGTGTTATTAGGCAAGATTGGATGAGTATGAACTGGACAAGTGACTAGTAGCTTGTATTTATTCAAATAGCGATCTAGTTTAAGTAGTAATTTGAAACCACAATTTATTTTCGATGTAGTAGATTTTCGTTTTCTAGTTTCAGAAGTTAGAGATCTTTTGTTGATGTAAATTCCACCCAAATGGCATCTGTAGTTAACAGTTCCTCTGTCCTTGTTAGACCTGTAGATGACTATTTTAACATTTGTTTGGGACATATACTCAGCTAGGTACAATTTGGCTTCCTCAATGGTGTTGAATAGCTGCTCAATGGGAGGAGGCGGTTGACTAAAACTCATGATGGGTAGTGGCTAGGCAAATAAAATAAATACAAGAAAGATGGATAAAAAGACCCGAAATCAAATATTTATTCAAGATGAGTCTCTGGTTAATTAGCAGCGATAGAAAACCTTATTAGAGTTTCTTTCAACAGTCTCTTTGAGTGATACCCAATCGAGATTATATCACAATTGCAAAGGGCACGCAGCCTCTGAGCAACTGTTTTTTTTTCTCCAGCACCCCTTTTGGTGGTCACAAAACAGACACCGCAACGGGAAAATAGAACCAAAGGACTGGTATTATCACGTGTATGCATGTTAGTGTGCCATAATGGCTATAAACGCATCAGTGCATGCTGCGCATAAGACCCGTATGGCTGGTGTTTCTGGTATTGTATATAAGCAAAACCATAGCACATAAATACTAACAAATCCATTAGAAAAATCCATTTCCAAGACAAAATTAATCAACAAAACTGAAAAAAAATAAGTAAATAGTAAACAAAAACTAGAATAAAAAATTATACAATTTTAAACCAAAGAAAAATTGGTTTGTAATAAACATAAAAACAAAAAAATTCAAATGGATAAAAATTAATTGGAGAAATTGAAATCAATAATTAAAAGACAAAGTAAAAAAAAAAGAACAACTCATGGAGATTTGGGAAATCCCTTAACGATAACCACCACCAGTTCCCTGATATGGTGCAGTCCTGTTAAAAGCTGCTCCTCCCGCTGTGTTTGCATGGAAATTGGCTGTACTTGAGCCACCAAAGCTGTTGTTATTGTTATTGTAAAAACTGCCACCAGTGTTAGATGAAGAGTTAAAGCCAGAGCTGGAATTATAATTAGAATTATAGTTACTGCTACTATTATCAATATTATTATTATTATTATCAATATTATTGTTGTTGTTGTTGTTGCTATCGCTGAAAACATTATTGCCAATTTTATTTCCTGTATTATCACTTTTAACTTCACTTAATAAGTCATTTGTGCTTCTTCCCTGCGCATTATAAGGATAGGAGCTGGTTGTTTGGTACAAGACACCTGAGGAATTGGGGATTTTGCTGTTATCAATGTAGTTATTGTTGCCCTTATAGGAATAATCGTCATAATTATCTTCAATTTTGCTCAACAGTCCACCGCTCTGCTGGTTATTTCCCAAAGAGCCAATAGCTGATGCTGGTTGAACTGCTGGAATGTTCAACGAATCACTTCGGGTTCTTAGACTTGTGTATGTATCAAAATTACTATTGGTATTATTGCTATTGCTATTTCTATTGCTATTGCTAGTGTTACTTTCTTTATAATTATTTATAGAAAGTTCTGTGTCACCACGTTGATGGCCTCTCATTGCAGTTGCACCTAATGCCATTAATTCTGTATCGTTCTTTGGGTTTTCTTCACCCTCAGATCTTGGAATAAAACTAACTCTATCATCTTTAACAGGAGAGTATTTTGCGTCTGGGTTTTTATAGAGAATCGCCAATGCACAAGTAATGATTGTGAAAACTAAGATAAATAATGAAAAAACAACATTCAACACAAAGAATATAATTCCACTAATTGAAATAGCAGCAGCAGGTCCACCAAAAAGATTTGAAAAAATTAAAAATATAGCAGCGTTTAATAAAATGACTAAATGAACCAATATGTTATAAACGTTAGTTCTTTTATCCATAAATGGTCTAATAATGCACAATGAAATGAAATAAATTAATTCGATAATTATAATACCGACAGCTTGAACTTTACCCTTATTTTGAATTAAAGCAATAAAGATAGATCTTAATGTCGTGTATAATAAAGTAATTGTAACCCAATAATAACAATCTGCTCTATATTGAACATATAGGAATCCAAATTTATTTAATATTTTGATATCACCATATAGAATATAAGCAGGATTATTATAGATTTTGATTGATCTTCTACCTAGCTGCAACAATTTTATAGCAGCTTGGAACAAAACGCCTGCAACGATGGCCAAAAGGAAGACTGCAATAACAAGACAGCCTGCAGAATCTCTAACGGTGAGCTGCCAAAGGCACAATAAAGAAACTTGGGGAAAACTTAGTAACCATAATCTATAAAGGGTACCTTTGACGATGGTTGTCCATTGTCTTCTATATTCATTGAATTTCCCAGATTTCATGACATTAGTTCTAATTAAAAATTCAATAATGGCTTTGAATAAAGCTAAGGCGCAAATTAAAATGAAAGCAAAAAATAAAAGGAAAATGATACCAGTTAAAAATAATTGAGTAATTTCAAGGTTAGCTAAAAAGGCTACACGTTGAATACCTCTCAAGACCAAAATTTTTGAGGTAATATCATCTGATTTTTCATCGGTCGTATATAAATCGTCATCATTTGTAGTATCGTCATATTCAAAATCAGCTCTTTTAAATAAGACTAAATGATTTATGTTTCTTGTTTTGTAGACCAATTCTTGTAAAGATTGGCCAATGTAATCATTAAAACCTCTTTTAACTTTTTGAACGGAGATGGATAGGATTTCAGTATTTGATAGGATCGAAGTAGAGGTACCACCGGTTGATTGAACATACCAATCAACAATGTCTTGTAAGAAACCGGTTCTAATGATACCCATAGACCATTGGAAATTTTGAGCCCAAGCAGCAGCAATTGGGGGCACTCTTTGTACGGCCATCATTGAAGTGATGGCTAAATTTTGAAAATAAATGAAAAGAGATAAGGAATTTGAAGCGATATGAGCAGCTGTACTTGAATGGCCAATGATGGAGACAACACCGGATGTAATTAAACCAATACCAGCAACGGTTGCAATCGGCCAAGAGGCATATTTTGTTTGAACAGTTTTACCATTAGTTAAAATGGCTTCAACACAGGCCAAATTTTCAGGATTTGTGGTTGAGTTAGTTGTTACAACGACTCTTACTCTTGCATCCAAATCAGGAACAGTGTAGGCAATACCCGGAATAGAATCAACGATTGAATCACTAACTTCGTAAGAGGAATCCACGTCAAATTTACCTGCGGATATTGGACATAGCTGGGTTGATACATAATCACCTAGATCATCACATAGCGAGATATTTTGAGAAAGAATAGATATACCATAAACAATGACTTGAAAATGAACATTAACATAATCGTTGATGGTTGTTATAGCAGAGATATCAAAAGTAATTGTGTTGTTGTCAGGTAAAAACTTCACGTCAAAAAAACTTGCTGTCAAAGCAGAATTTTCCATACAAGTTAATAAAGAAGAGGTTTCAATATATCTTTCAGCAAAGATAAATTTTGAGAAAAAAAGAAGTAAATAAGCAAACAACCATGTCAAAACCATGATAAATGGATATTTTTGAGTATGATTTCAAAGTTGATATTGGATATAAAAAGCTGATGAGCAGGTTGAAAAACCGTAATAGAAAATCCGAAAAGAAAACTGGAGATAACAAATTAAAAGCTTCAAACGATGAATTGAATAGGATATAAAAGAATGAAAGGAAAATGGAGAGTACTTTGTTGGAACAAGAGGAATATCAGCTACAGCGATAACAAATATATTATAACTTCCAGTTGGACCTCTCAGACAAAACAGGCCTGGAATATAAGCACACATCCACCTTCCAAGCCTGCACGTGAAATCAGCCATTGATTGAGGGATGGCACTGCAGAAAGGCAAATTCTATGACAGAAAATTCCACATTGAGAGGGCAGCCTTCTATAAATAGTGCTACTCCGCCATGGTCAAGAAACGAGAAATACTAAGAGATATTTGATAACAAGCGATGGCAATTGAGTTTTATAAGATAATAGAACAACAGAAAGAGCAGAAGCACCAGAAGCACCAGAAGCACCAGAAGGCACACTGGTATTCTCTGGTGCTTCTCGCCAGCTGAGTAGCAGAACAACAAGAAACCCAAAATGCTGTTTTCTCTGAAAACACTCAACATCTGTGCGCAGTGGTTCTTTCACCCTTTCTTTTGTTTGCTTGTCTGTTTTGCTGTTTGCCTGTGGTTTTCTTTTTGCTAACCAGTGCCATTACTTCAGCCAATTCTGGAAGCCTTGCTAATGTTTGGCAACCTTTCCAAGAAGAGCTCAGTTTGCTGTTTTAAGTGAAGTTTCAGGCTTTGCTCATTCTCTTTCATTCCCAGCAAATTATGTGGCTGATTTGCTTCCTTGGGGGATAGCCAGACAGCTGAACTTGGTGCACTCTTTTCCACTCTGCTCAGATTCAGCATCCAACCACTGCCAGTTTCTTGTAGCAGCATTGGAAGCACAAAAATTGTTTATGGAGTGGAGGACAGGCATGAGAAGTTTCCTACTTTATTCATTGCGTATCTTCGAACTATAAATCCAAATTGGATCTTTTTTGGATCTTCCACTGCTTTCTCTTTTCGCTTTGAAATTTTCTAGTTTTGTATGTTTCCCTCTTCAGGTGAATGCTTGCAGATAAAGTATACAATAGCACAAAGCTATCAAGGAACCAAATTTGATAACATCTTGATAATTCAAAAATATATAACTACATGCATGAATGAATATCGTATTTTCATAATGAAAATTAATTGGCAAAAAGAAAAGAGTAAAATAAATTTTTAAGGCAAGGAAATATCACATAATAAAATGGAAGGGTTTTAAAGTCGTGTTGCAGAATTCGCAACATCTGCTAATGCTTCAAAAGATGATTACTTGAAGAATCCTACTATCTTGACAACGTAATCCTTTGCGCCAACCAATAATAAAATTATAACCTTTACCTCGACAAATAAAAACATCTCCAAAACTCTCAACAGAATCATTTGAGAACAATTGCATTTTTTTTATTGTAACAAAACTGAAGTTCAAAAAATAATGATTTTCTTTGAATAAAATAACGAAAAGAGCTTCCTACTTATTGTATCCATCTTTAAGTCAACCGAATTACTTTCATTGCATCAAATCCCCCTTAACCTTCCTATGATTAAGCGAGAAATTTGGATTGTATCTATCTGTCTTATTCTTCTTCTAAGAACCAAGATAACAAATGATACACTAAGAAATACTGACTAATGGATCCCTAACAACAAAACAAATAATAAACTGATAATTAACTGGTAATAGACTGGTAATAAACTAATAGGGAACTAATAAGGAACACTGACTTATTCTATACATTATTGTTGTTGTTATATATTTGTTTAGTCTTTGAGGGTTTAATAACACTTAAGCACCGAAATAATTGCACTATAATCAATAAAAAAAATCTTGTTTGGTAATTTCTTGACTCAGTTGTATGTTGCCTTAAAACAAGATACTATTGCACAACTGGTGGAAACTAAACACTTCTTATGGGAAGAGGTATTCCTGTTAAAAGCCACCAATTTATCTGCGCCATTGGCTAGACATTACAGAAAATATTACAATAATAGCGAAAAGCTATTAAGGGACCAAAATTGATAAAATCTCGATAATCTAAAATAAAAACACTTAAACACAATAAACGAAAACAGCTCTTTTATATTGAAAATTGAGTGGCAAAAAAAGCAAAACAAATTTGCAGGATAAACAAATTATTATGTAAAAATAAGGGGCTCTCCAATATATTGAATATCAATGATTGTCACATTTGGTGCAAAAGGTCTTTATGTATCAATTGACGAGTTGCGTCTCCTCAGTCCCAAACAAAGATGTTGGGCAGTATTTATGGGCCAGCCAATCGATTGACTTTGTTGTTTGAACCATTTAAAGGAGCTAGTTTTCTTTCTAGTTCTTTTTCTAGATTTCTCAGAAGTCTCTAAAGCAATGAAAACAAAGAAAGAGACCTCATTGAAACATTTAGTGTCTTCAATTCTGAAAAACTCGAAAAAACCGACTGTATGGGTGGTTCTAGTTTCCTAAAAAGGATGTATCCGACAAACAGAGTTCAGCCAGCTTTTGCCGACAAAAATTAAAAGGAAAGAAAATGGATGAGATGAGAAATTAGTCCCAGTGAAATTTTTTTTTTTGTCACTGGATTTTTTTGGTTTAAGTCAAAAATAGTATTTAAAAAAGCCTTTTGTCGACTTTTTTATTATTTTATGAAATATATCTTGCCATCTGCTTTCTTAAACAAAAGAAATCTTTTCGCACTCTCTCAAGCTTTCTCGAAAAAATCCTCATCCCACCATCTCCCATTATTCTTTTCCACTTTTTCAATTTCTGAAATGTCTCAACAAGAATTAGTCCATCCAACTATCGTAGATGGTTGGTTTCGTGAAATATCAGACACTATGTGGCCTGGTCAAGCAATGACTTTGAGAGTCGAAAAAATTTTACACGTTGAAAAGACTAAATATCAAGATCTATTGATATTCAAATCGACCGATTATGGCAACGTTTTGGTCCTTGACAATGTTATTCAAGTCACTGAAAGAGATGAATTTGCCTACCAAGAAATGATCGCTCATTTGGCTTTATTCTCCCATCCAAACCCCAAAAAGGTTCTTGTCATCGGCGGTGGTGATGGTGGTGTTCTAAGAGAAATCATCAAGCATCCAGGTGTTGAATCTGCTACTTTGTGTGACATAGATCGAAGTGTTATTAATGCTGCCAAAAAATACTTGCCTGACATGGCAAAATCCTTTGATCATCCAAAGGTTAAAGTTCATATTGGTGATGGTTTTAAATTTTTAGAAAGTTATAAAAATCATTTTGATATCATCATCACCGATTCTTCTGATCCAGAGGGTCCTGCTGAATCTCTTTTCCAAAAACCTTATTTCCAATTATTAAATCAATCATTAACTGAAAATGGCGTCATCACAACTCAAGCTGAATCTATCTGGTTACATATGAAAATTATTAAGGATTTAAAAGACGCTTGCAGCCAAGTTTTTCCAAACGTCAGGTATGCTTACACCACTATTCCAACTTATCCATCTGGTCAAATTGGTTTTATGGTTTGCACCAAAAACAAATCAATTGATTTATCAAAACCTTTAAGATCTTTCTCAAAAGATGAAGAAAGAAAATTGTTCAGGTACTATTCTAAAGAGATCCATGAAGCCTCATTCGTTTTACCAAACTTTGCAAAAGTTGAGCTTGAATAATAATAAAAAACACAACGGATTAAGATTAACAAATCAATAACAAACACATACGTTCAATTAACTAGTTTGATGACATGGAATGCTTTTATGACTTTTCCTCCCTTATAGCTTTTTTATATATTTATTTTGTTGATCATTGTTGCTTTTCTCACCTGATCATCGTACATATAAATATATATCAAGAAATAGATTTTTTTTATTATTATTTACTCATTTATTCTTAAGTGTTTCCAATTCGGATCGAAGTTGTCTGTACTTCAAAGTCAACTTATAATATGCTTTGTAAATTTTAGTATTCTCTTCAATTTCCTTGGCTAATTCCTTTTGCAACTTGGTATACTTGTTTTTTAAATTTAAATATTTGATCTCAAATTTCTGATTATCATTATTGTTTTCATTATCATTTTCATCATCATTTTCATCATTTTTATTGTCATTTTTATTATCATTTTCAATTTTTACACGCTCTTCTAATGAGTTTGGTGAATTCTTTTCAGAAATCAATAGATTTTCTTTAAAATCATTCAATATCGTTTTTAACAGAATGATCTCATTTTTTTGAGATATTAAAACATTGCTCAACTCAAAATCTAAATTATTGATATCATTTTGATCTCTTGTCGTAAATATTTCGTTTCCAAATTTTAATTTGCTAGTATTAGTATTATTATCTTGAATACTATCAGGTGAATTAATAAAAGTTAAATTTTTATTAATCTCTTTATTAATCTCTGCATGAGCCAAATTAGTCTTGGTGTTAAAAGAAATAGATGATTCAATTGTGCCTGATTCAACAATATTATTATCATATTTATAGTTATAATTCAGTAGCTTTAGTTTATTGTCATTATGGTCAGACTCAGCGTTATTGTCATTTTCTTGACTGAAAATTGAGCCGAATTTATTTCCTGTGTCTCTATTTAAAATAATTTTATCAATATGATGGTTTTTCAAATAAGTAATCTTTTGATCTATATCTTTATCGCTCTCAGTATTATTTTTAGTATTGGAAGAAGGAAATTTGCCAGGGTATGAAAATGGCAAAGTAATCTTTGTATCATCCTGATCGTTTATTTGCACATTTTTCAAAGAAGGATTTAAATCATCGCCAACACTGTTGATCGAACCTCCACTTTCACTGCCAGTATTTTTGTCTTTCTTTTCTTGATTTGTGATATCTTCTATTTTATCTATCTGATCAGCAAGTTTGTTTTTATCGTCCTCAATCTGGTCTAGCAATTGAGTCAAATTCAAATCGACGCCATTCCCATTATTTTCGGCAACTTCTTTTGCATCCTCTGTGGTGTCTTCATAGAGTATCTTGTGGCTCAAACGTTTCCCACTCTCTCTGTCGAGTTGATGGTCTGTGGTGCCACTACCGCCTGACCAGCTGGAACCATTTGTTGAAGGTCTGTTTCCAAGAATCTCTAGCCTTTTCTCAGGCAGTAAAGCTTCGATCTCTAGGTCTTTAACATTGCTCCTGTCCTGGCCACCCAACCCATTCTGGCCCAACTCGAGCGAATCGGTTGAAGAAAAATCGAAATCAGTGTTGTCTAAGGTGTTGTTGGGATGAAAGATCGAGTTGAACTTCCACCTGGTATCTCTGGCAGCATCATAGTCGTACTCCTCGCGACCCAACGACCATTTCATGGTGCTCCAACTTTCTGCTTGGATGAGGTTGTTTCTGTGCCTGGGTTTCTTCAGCTGGAAACTGCCGGTTGAAACTTGTGGTCTGCACTGCTATTTTAAGATTTATTTGCCAAATCACCAACTTCAGTCCACAGCATCTCCAGATCGCTCACTGCTTTTCTTCTTCCATCGTCACTCTCTGGCACTATTCATAACTTCTGTGCCTCCCCAACTAAAACCAATCGATATTCTGGTTGCCAAAAATGGTTTCTCCTGCGCAGAATGCTGTTCGAAAGCGTTCAGCTAAGAATTCTCCCTCTCTTGCCCAACAATCTCCATTGAAAAAGAGCTCCAAAAGACAAAAATCAAAAAACGAAGATCCAGATGCTTCTTCCTCAAAATTAGAAAAAGAATTCGAATTCACATTCAACAACAATTACAAGTTTGCTAAATTGCCCTCGCCGGAATACAAATATCAACTTGCCTTGTATTTTGTTACCATCCTAGCTTTTATATCAAGATTCTACTCTATATCATATCCTGACGAAGTCGTGTTTGACGAGGTTCATTTTGGAAAATTTGCTTCATATTATTTGGAAAGAACTTATTTTTTCGATTTGCATCCTCCATTTGCAAAATTGCTAATTGCTGGTGTTGGTTATTTAATTGGGTACTCTGGGAAATTTAAATTTACTAGTATCGGTGACAGCTACATTGAGAACAATGTTCCCTACATTGCTTACAGATCTTTTTCTGCATTGCTTGGATCATTGACTATTCCTGTGATCTTTTTAACAATGAAGGAGTCCAATTACTCGATTCCATCGTGTTTGTTAGCCAGTTGTTTAGTTTTATTCGATAATGCTCACGTAGCTGAAACCAGGTTGATTTTATTGGATTCTACTTTGATTTTTTCTGTGGCTTTATCAATTTATTGTTATGTTAGATTTAGTAAGCAAAGATCTAAACCGTTTTCTTTTGATTGGTATAAGTGGCTAGCATTGACAGGTGTTTCGCTTTCCTGTGTTATTTCTACAAAGTATGTTGGTGTTTTCACATTTATGACAATTGGGTCTGCGGTGTTAATTGATTTATGGGATTTGTTGGATATTAAAAAGGGTCTAAGTATTGAGAAGTTTACCAAGCATTTTTTAACAAGATTTCTCTTTTTAATTGTGATTCCATTTTTCATTTATTTGTTTTGGTTTTGGTGTCATTTTGCCATCTTAACCAAATCAGGGCCTGGAGATTCGTTCATGTCGTCAGATTTCCAAGAAACATTGGGTGATTCACCATTAGCCAGAGATGCCAAACAAGTGAACTTTTATGATGTTATTACCATCAAACATAAAGATACAGAAGGGTTTTTACACTCACATCCATACGAGTATCCATTGAGATATGAAGATGGTAGAGTTTCTTCAAAGGGTCAGCAAGTTACATGTGTTAAAAGTGCCAATGCAAGTGATGATTCAAACAATTTATGGCAAATTTTACCAAAAGAAGATTTTCCCGAAAATAAGAGAGTTGGACATCCAGTTAGAATCTCGGACGTAATTAGATTGTATCATATAAACACTGATTCGTATTTATTGACACACGATGTCGCATCTCCATTGTTTCCAACAAATGAAGAATTCACGACAGTAAAGGAGGATCTTGCATTTGGTAAAAGATATAATGATACATTGTTCAGAATTGGTGGAGCAGAGAAAAAGAAAACAGGAATTGTAAAGACAAAGGCATCATTAATTCATATACTTCATGTTCCAACAGTTGTTGCTATGTGGACACATGATGACAAGTTATTACCAGATTGGGGGTTTAATCAACAAGAGGTGAATGGAAATAAAAAATTAAAAGAACATTCCAATATTTGGGTATTTGATGAAATCTTTGGGTTAAACGATTCGAGATCCGTTTATGTCCCTAAAAAAATTAAGAAAATGCCATTTTTATCCAAATGGTTTGAATTGCAAAAGCAAATGTTTGTTCAAAACAATAAATTAACATCTCAGCATCCATTTGCTTCACAACCTGAGAGTTGGTTATTATCACTTTCGGGGGTATCATTCTGGTCAAAAAATTCCACAAGAGAACAAATTTATTTCATTGGAAACATACTAGCATGGGCAATTGAAGCATGTTTCTTATCTGTGTTTATTGGGATAGTATTGGCCGACCAAATCACCAGAAGAAGAGAAGTGTTTGCATTGAGCGAGGATTCCAGATCGAGATTGTATTACAACATTGGGTTTTTCTTTATTGGATGGTGTAGCCATTATTTCCCATTTTTCTTAATGGGCAGACAAAAATTCTTGCATCATTACTTACCAGCGCATTTAATTGCTTCTGAGTTTACTGGAGCGTTGTTTGAATTTATATTCACTGACAATAGAGGCGAGGGCTTATTGGATGATAAAGAATTGAAAGAATTTAAGAACAATAAAAGAGTCAAGAATAGTGACAAAAACCAGAAAACGGTTTACAGGATCAACAAGTATCTATTCGTTGTCAGCTTTGCGATATTGGTCACATCTGTGATTGCCACATTTATGTTTTTCAAGCCATTGACATATGGAAACGAGTCTTTGGACAAAGAACAAGTGCTTGCCAGACAATGGTTGAATATCAAATTGCATTTCGCCAAATGAAGCAGCAACACATGTATCACATAGAACAATAATCATTTCTGCTGTTCCATTCCTCAAGCATTTTGCATCGACAATTTAGTTTCAAATTTCAATATATGCATTTATGACCGAAAATTGCAAAAAGAGTGCAACCACAAAGGCAGCAGAAACAGCAGCAATCATCAGCCTGCAACAGAAGTAACCTTATTTGTCGCGCCCAGACCGTAACGGCCAAACCCAGGGCTGCGGGCCGCAGAGCCGCGTCAGCTGACACATTTTTGTGCTTGGACGCGGTTGCAAACACCGCGGGGATCCCGTTGTGGCGGGTGTGCAAGGAGCACCTGTTAGGGCTCTAGCACCACGAGGTCACGAGACCAATGTGAAACTTTTGGCAGGCGTTGTGGCTCGCTAATGCAGACTGGTTCTTGAGTGTTTCATTTTCCTGCAAATCCAGAACCAGGACCGAGTGAGCTCACTTCATGAGCTTAGCACTGGGCTTGGAGGAGTCTGGCTTTGGCAATGTGCAAAGTGCCGACGAAACTGGAGAAGCTGCGGCATTTCTGTGGCGAACGGCGAGCGGGACCGAGATCTCTTCCGGCGCACCAAAAAGGTCTGGAGCTTTGAAAGGTCCTAAAATGTCCTGAATATGTCCTGCTATTTTTACCTGCTTTTCATATGTCCTCGAGCTTGTACATGCATAACCTTAGGTGATTCTTCTAGGTGTTTGTTCTGTCTCTTGTTGCTTTCATTATATCTCCAAACAATTTCTATTTAAACATCTCTTTTGCTTTGCAATTTGCTTTCACTGCCTCTTTCCAAGGATCTTCCGTTTCTTGGTTTTTTAAGGGCTGATGCTCTTTTCTTGTCTCTATTTTAGAAGTTTTTACAGTGTCTTTCGCTTGGAGGAAGAAAACCTTATGGAAAGCTATCACAAACCTTATCATATCACCCAGTTTCTGTATCCTTTTAGCTACGTAATATTATATTACCAACAATATTGTCTTAGCAATTTACCCTGGAGTTCACACCAGGTCAAATGATCTCCATCTCCATATTAACAACTATGATATTGTATCTCGAGTCTTGAATTCTGCCATGCACCCTTAGATAGCCAGTTAACTATCCAGATTTATGTTTCCAGATTTATGTTTCTATATTTTCATGTTTGTACATTTTCTCAACTGTGAACAAAACCAAAACATATCTGATGTTTGCCATTTGTAATTTGGTTGTGCTCCGGCTGTTTCTCGCACACCTCAACTCGATAGGGGACCAGAAAATCTGTGTTTGCTTTGATTAATTTTTCATCCCACAAGAATTTAATGAAATTCCCAGCTTTCACAAAATAGAAAATGCCCAATTTGTTTTTCTACTTTATTTGTTTTTTTTGCTTTATTTGTTGTGTTTTTTTAATTTCTTTTAATTTGTTTTGAAAAAGAAATTCCCATAATTCCCAAATCGGAAAAATTGGAAAAACTGAAAAACAATTGAAACAAAAAAACATGAAATTATACAAATAAATTAAAAAAATTAAAAATATAGGCACCAGATTATCCTGCATCTTCCTGAGTCTCATATTTAATGGCCCAGCTATATCTACTTGTTGCTCTCTTACATATTACTCTAATACTCCACTTAAATAACTGGAACTGGCACTGGATTTTCAGGCCAGCTGATTCATTTTTCAGTAAATCGCTTACCTCCTCATGATTTGTAGCTCATAATCACTCATATTGATTCATATTTGTGTGTGTATAGTACATATCATACATTATATGTTATGTTATAATTGGCGATTCGCTTCAGCATCCACTTTTGATTCAATCTTTCGATTTGGTTGTGCTATTTTTAATATATTCTTTCGTAAATTTTACTTTCTCTTTAAAGTAAGTGAAAAAAAAGAAAAAGGTTATTTCCAATTGGTTTTCATTTTATTTTCAATTTTATTTTCTATTACAATTACAATTACAATTATAACTATAATTTTAAATTTAAATTTTATTTTACTCAATACCTAAAATTAAAAAACAAAAATAATTGTTTTCTTTCTTTTTCTTTTGTCCAATATACATATACAAATACAAATTTTCATACCTTCAAATATTCTTATAAATGTATATATATATATATATATATATTATATAATATATATAAACTTCTTTTCTTCTTTTATCTCGTATTTTCTTTTTCATTTTCCTTTTTTCATTTTTCTTTTAAGTGATTCATTTTTTTTCTAGTTATCTATTTATCAAATAAATATTTCAGCTTTATTCCTCTAAATTGCACTTAATACAAAATTGTTCTCTCATATTTTTTTATTTTTGTTTTTATTTTGTTCACACTATAATATACCAAATCATATTAAATTCAATTCAATTCAATTTAATCCAACCCACTAATAATTTTTAATTCAATTCACACTAATAACAATACACAAAATGCGAATCCCATTCATACTATTTATAACTTTCCTTCTTCAATTTTCCGCTACTTTGGGTAAATTCAACAAGAAATCTAAAAAAAATGTAGCAGCTTATTGGGGTCAAAATACAATGGGTACCCAAACAAATTTCACTACAGAAGAAGAAAGATTATCGTATTACTGTCAATCGGATTCTGTCGATATTATTCTATTAGCTTTCATGAACTTGTTCCCAGGTAATAACTCAATTCCAAGATTGGTCTTCTCAGCTGGTGAATTCTCCTACACTTATCAAGATACAATCACTCAATTAGAGACTGATATTAAAACTTGTCAAAAAAATGAAAAATTAGTCTTGTTATCCTTGGGTGGTCAAAGTGCTGGCTATGGGTTTTCAAGTGTTGCCGAAGCTGTTAATTTTGCTTCCATATTATGGGACATGTTTGGTGAAGACTATGATGATGATCAATTAAGACCATTTGGCTCTGCTATAGTTGATGGTTTTGATTTTGATATCGAAAACGGTAATGATGTTGGATACGTTGAACTAATAGAAGAATTGAGAGAGATAATCGATGAAAATGGTTCAAAGGATTACTACATCTCTGCTGCTCCCCAGTGTCCATATCCAGCTGATGATGTCGTTGAAATCTTGAACAATTCCTACGTTGATTTCCTATTTATTCAGTTTTACAATAATGAACATAACTGTGATGCAAATACGGACCGATTTAATTGGAATACATGGGCAAGCTACGCTAAGGATATCTCCAAAAATGACGACGTCAAAATATATTTGGGATTGCCAGGCTCAAATAAATCAGCAGTGTCTGGATTTATTGATAATTCAACGTTGTTAGAGAGCAGAATCAATCAGGCAAAAAAGAATAGTAGTTTTGGTGGTGTTATGGTGTGGGATGCATCTACTAGTTTCAACACAACAATTGACGATGAACTTTATATTGATATGATTAAATATCTTTTAACTGGAGACGACAAATACTTTGAAGAACAAAGCAGCTCATATGTTTGCACAGAGACTGATCGTTGTTTCAATCAATATAACCATGTAACAAGTACAAGTGAAGATAATGGCATGAAGCAAATAAGTATCTTGTATGGCATTTCTCCAATATTGTCGGGAATAATAACATTCATAATGTTCTTATATTGAATGAGATAATGAGACAAACATACTTTCTTTCTTTGTTGACGTTTTTACTCTTTACCACTGCTCTTATCGTTGTTATTATATCCATTACTAATAGCTGTGGTTACTATATTTTTTGTTGTTCACGGTATTTATTGACTTTCTTTTTCTTTTACATAACTTTTTTTTAATTCAGGCATTCAGGTTAGACTAGTTAGAGGCAAGTCTTTTGTATTTTAAGCTGTAGCAATTCCTTTTCCTTTGCAAGATATTCACTGTTCTCCAGTGCTAGAAGCAAGAACAAAATGATAGTTCATAATAGAGCTCATTAGGCCCCTTCAGTTGCTCCCGATCGGGCAGTTCCAGATTTTCCACGTTTTTGGTACCAACCCACAAAGCTGTTTGGTCCAGACCTAATGGGGCCGGGCTTTTTTTTATTTTTCGCAACCGTTTTTCGCAACCGTTTTTCGCATTTTTTTCGTGTTTTTTTTTCGCGCTGATCTTAAAAATGCCATTTAGCCTCCAGCCGGCTATCAGCTGATAGCCGGTTGGTTGTGGCTTTATGGTCGGAAGTTTGACCAGAAGCAGTCGGTTTACATTTGTTGTCTTCGCGGATCCGTCTGGATTCCACACTTGAAAATGCTGAAGATGGTGGAGATGGTGGAGATGGTGGAGATGGTCTTCATTCACTTACTATATAATTCAGCAGACCATATTTAAGAAAATTGTCTTCAAATAAAAATTCCACAAAGGATGGGTATTAAGGGTCCACGGATTTAAATTAAACTAAAACAAAATTAAAACAAAGCTAGAGTAAACATACCTAAACATCTTGCACGTAAAGAAACAAAAAGAATAAAAACAAAGAAAAAATTAAAACCAAATTACGTACTAGGAAATTATGGTAGCTGAAGGAACCCATGCACCTGGAGCTGAAGCTTTCACTGACTGGGCTGATTTGTTTGGAGGAGGACCAGGGGGTCTTTCTATTTGATTAGCTGGCTGAATTGGAGATTCTTGAACTATTGGTTCAAGAGCTGGCTCACGAGGTGCCGGATTAAAAGCGGGTTCAGTAGGCTGAACAACTGGCTGAGGAGTTTGTTGTGTAACTGGTTCAGGAGCTGTTTCTGGAACTCTTTCTGGAACTGGTTCAGGGACTGGTTCAGGGACTAGTTGAACAGGTGGCTGTGTAGTGTTTTGTACTGGTTCTGCTCTTTGATCAGTTTCTAAAATTGCACCTTTCTGTTGGCTTTCTTCGACTTTTTCAAGTGGTGCATTTGGATCATTAACAACAATAGGGTTTATTTGAAGAGTATCTTCTATTTCTTCTTCATCTTCTCTTTCGGGCTCTGTTTGGAGCAATCCAGTGGCTTCTTTTAATACATTATACCAAATTAACATGTCTTCCTTTGAAGCAAATTTCAATTCAATCAATTTTTTATGACTAGAGAATTTTGTAAGAAAACTTTTATTACAGTCTGCGCCTTTAATTTGAAATTTGTATTCAACTTCTTTAATGTATTTCTTCTTTTTAGAGAATTTTCTTGAAAAAGTATTTTTTATTGATTTAGATTTGGATCTGGTAATCTCAGCAGGCGCACTTTCATCTCCAAGATAGGTTGGTGAACCATCATTTTCACTACTATATGATCCTTGACTTGGAACTCTGATTGTGGTTGTTTGGTGTTTGTAATCCTGAATTGATGCATTCAACGTGCAATCTGGTAAATAGAATACGAATTCTGGGTCTCCAAAATGATATTTGTCCTTGAAATTAATTAGATATTTTGACCTAGTAACAACAAAATCACTTGATTTGAGGTGATCTGATTTTAAATTTGAAATTCTTTTATAATTTAATTCATTTTCAATTATTGGAATGGTTAGCGGATTATCTTTATTGGGGAAAACCGTATTATCAATGGTTTTTCTAATATTTCTATCGATTATTACCTCGCTTTCAGCTAATGCATCAACATTTAATAATAAATTTAAAGCCTCTGAATTGTTTGAAATTAAACGGCTATTAGTCAATTCGTCATTTGAGTTTGTGTTTGTATTTGTATTTTTATTCAGATTTGGAGTGTCATTTGAATCCAAATCTAAACTCCCACTGGTTATCAAACTTAAATTATTGACATTGTTTGGAGAAATGAAATAATCCCATTCAAATTGATTGTCTAAAAGTGAAAATTCGTTTATAATATTTTTCAAATTTGCATCAAATAAAGAAGAAAACTTCAAAACGTATTGAGTTAGAGAGATCAAGTTAGTTTTGATATTGTTGACAATAAAATTTGATTCGAAATTTTTGAAATTACGAATAGTTTTGATGAATGAATCGATTAAAGAATTTTCAATTGAGATAAAACTCGAGGAGGTCTTTAATAAATGTTTTTTCAATAAATAAGGATCATTTTCAAAATCGCTTAATGATCGATTTGAATCCTTTAATTGCAAGATTATTTCGTTTAATTTATTTGATTCATGAGTTGATTTTTTCTTGTATTTGTCGTAATCCTTTAAATAGGTGATGTTATCATGAATAATTTTTTTCTTTTCAATTTGAATGTCATTAATTGTTTTCTTCAATTCGGGTACTATTGATCGAAGTAACTGTTCTAATCCGTGAGTTTGAATGATGTTATCGTTGTTTTTGAGCCTTAATAATTCAAATAGCCCATAAATACCTTTCAAATGATCGCCTGTGGAAGCAACGTTGTCTAACTCGCCATTTCCATTAGCATTGTGATTAGTATTAATACCAGATGAGTTATAGACATCAGTGTCGCTGCTATTTTTCGATCCCTCGATAGTATGCACAGGGAATTGGGGTTTTTGAGTTAGGTTCTTCTTGATCTTCTCAAAGCCCTCAGAGATTTTTTCAGCTAAGTAAATGTAGCCCTCAGAGTAATTGACCAACAATTCGATAGCGTGAATCCAATGGTCTAATCTTGTCACCAAGATCGAAGACACATCAGGGAGAGTTTCATTGATCAAATCGTGTTGAACACTTGGAGTGGAAGAATCAACAACAGCTGCACTCATTGTAGATGACAATAGCTGGGTGATTTGATTAGCGATAGCCTTGGTATCTTATTGATTAATATGAAAAAAAGTAATTACTACCAAGGAAAGTCTCCCATATATATATTGTTGGGTCTTGTATGATCTTGTTCACCACAACTGCTACACGACTGAAATTCAGAACCTAAACCCTAAACTAACTTCCAGAACAAGTCAGTAAAAGCAATTCTGGAGATCAGAGCCCTTTGACGACACTGCAGGCAAGTTGGCTTATGACCTAGAAGTAGCAGCAGCAAGGGGGCATCTGCCGCTGTTTTCATCTCCAGTCCTGGCTCTGCTTCCTCCCAGCGATGTATTTGCTGGCAAGCCCAAGGGGAATTTCTCTCGCCACCAACGTTGTCTCCATGGACTCTGCTTGCTACAATACTGAATATGTCATCTGTATTGATGTGTTTTCGCACGACCACCTTAGTAAAACACAGGCCACTGACACTGGCAGCAGTTACTTGGGTCATCTTTTCCAGCAGAACGTCGATTCCACGCACAGCTTACCTCTCGTTGACAGCTGGTGTGTGAAAGCAATCAACACCAGGGACATCTTCTGCCCATACAATCCAGCTTCCGAAACCACTTTCACCAAGAGACAGACTCTACCCCTTGTTGCTAAAAGTTCTAGGAAAGACTCCTTCAAGAAACCAGCTACAGACGTTTTTGTTGACTACAGATTCACTCAATTATCCATATTACCACTCGACATGGATCTTGCCACTGATGCTGATATCGAACCCTTGAGAGCAAAGGTTCTAGGGTATGGTGTCATAAGATTATATCGACAAAACGAAAACATCAATAAGGATACTGGCGATGATGATATTTTCAAAAGTGGCTCTGAGTCTAATAAGCGATTCTCGTTATCCGACAAAATGAACTCGTTATCATTGACTTCATCGTCCCAGCAACATTTGAATTTGACTACAAAGTCCTCTTTGAAATTACCAAGAAGAAAAAACAGAACATTAAAAGTAAGCGAAAATGACAATGGCGATGAGAATGAAAAAGAGAAAGAGAAAGAGAAAGAGAAAGAGAAAGAACAAAATGAAATTTTTCAAAAAAATTTACTTGCTTACAATAAAAGTAAACAATTGAATGAAATCAGTGGTGATGGAACAATAATTGCGATTGTTGCTGTACCGAGCTATTTTACTGCCACCGATTTGTTGGGATTTGTTGGAGAAACTGCAAGAGAAAATGTGTCACATTTTCGATTTATTAAATCGCATACCCCAAATCGATTTATGGTATTGATGAAATTCAGAACAAAGAAAAATGCTTTGTTCTTTCAAGATAGTTACAATGGCAGGAAATTCAATTCAATGGAACCGGAGACTTGCCATGTTATATTTGTTAAATCGATTTTATTTAGAACAGATAATGATCATAGAGTTGAAAACCAGTCCAATTCAATTCCTTACCTATTAGATGATCCATTTATGTCAAACCCAAAGCATTCTCGTTCTCATTCTCAATCTCAATTGACAGTAAAACCTCTACCACCTCCAACTCCCAAATTGATAGAATTGCCAACTTGCCCTGTATGTTTGGAAAGAATGGACTCCAGTATCTCAGGCTTGTTGACAATTCCATGCCAACATACTTTTCATTGCCAATGTCTAAGCAAATGGAAAGACGACACTTGCCCAATTTGTAGATACACTTCATTGAAGTATAGAAAATTTGATTTTAACTCAAATAATATTAACAATATCAATACCAATGAGCATACTGAAGATAAATGTTTCTTTTGTGGAATTCAACAAAATTTATGGATCTGTTTAATATGTGGTAATATAGGGTGTGGGCGTTACGATTCAGGTCATGCTATTGAGCATTTCAAAGAGACTGGACACTGTTTTTCAATGGATATAAACAGTCAAAGAGTTTGGGATTACGCTGGTGATAACTATGTTCACAGACTACTAACTAATGAAGCTGATGGCAAATTGGTAGAATTGCCCTCGAGAAATGACTGCTCATCCAACGCAAATTCTGAAAAAAACGCAAATGGATCCAATGACTCTAAAGTCGAAAACATGAATCTTGAATATACCCATATTTTGGTCTCGCAGCTAGAAAGTCAACGAGAGTATTTCGAAGACAAAATCAGCCAACTTGTCGATAAAAATCAAAAACTATCAGACGAAAACGAGCAGTTAGAGAAATCTCTAAGCAAACTAGAGGCCTCCATAAAAACGATCAAGGAGGAGTCGTTGTCTGCGATAGAAAGCAAAATGGACAAGTATTCAAAGTTGCTAACCAAAAACTTTGAAAAGTACAACGAGTTGAACAAAAGATACCAGGAGGAAAAGTCGATGGGAGAAGGGTTGTTTCGAAGAATCCAAAAATTGGAAGGTGACAAGAAGAAGCTTGTCGACGAGAAGATGGAGCTCCAGACGAGCAACGAGGACTTGGGTGAGCAGGTCAAGGATTTGATGTTCTACTTGGAGAGCCAGGACAAGTTCCGCGACGCGGCCGAGGACGTGAAAGAGGGAACCGTTGTCCTCCAGCCGCCGGCAAAGAAGCACCGGTCCCGCAACAAAAAGAAGCGCTAGGCTTGTCTTCGAGTGCTAAGCACTGACACCAAAGGGTCTGTTCCTCACAAGCAGTTGTTCTCTGGTCCAGCAACAACTCCTTTTACTATCCAAGATGGCACCTTCACCAAACGACACTGTTGTATTGCTCTCCTCAGACCACCAACGCTTTGTTGTTGAGAAAAACATCATAAACAAGTCTATTGTCATCAAAAACATCATCGAAGAATTAAATGGGGCAGCAGATTCTGATGACCCTCAAGATTTGGATGGCGAACAAATAGAGATTCCTGTTGGCAATGTCAGATCCTCAGTAATGACTAAAATCATAGAATGGTGTAAACACCACAGAAACACCACGTTTCCAGACGACGATTTTGACGAGCCAAACAAAAGCACTCCCATTGACGATTGGGATAAAAAATTTTTGGAAGTTGATCAAGATATGCTATATGAAATCATTTTGGCTGCAAATTATCTTAATATCCAACCTTTATTGGATGCTGGTTGCAAGGTTGTAGCAGAAATGATAAAAGGAAAGGGTGTTGTAGAAATAAGAAATACTTTTAACATTGTCAACGATTTTTCTCCAGAAGAAGAAGAAGCAATTAGAAAAGAAAACGAATGGGCTGAAGATCGTTAATATTACTTCGGATACTATATTTTTTCATTATTTTTATCGAGTTTTTATTTACTTAGTAGTTTATTTAATTTAATACTTATGTCTTTTTTTTCTCGGCGGTTTTATTTCTTGATGAATATATTATAATTACAAATAAAAAAGTAATAAAATATAGAAAACAATATTAATATTTTTTTTTATTTCATATCAATCAAACGTTTAATATCCAAAAGAGTAATCCCCATTAATCCATCGGTTAACCATATCTAATGCATTAACTGGTTGATCATAAGGAACCATATGTCCAGCATCAAAGACTCTTAAAAACGTAAAATCACCATAATTTCTAACGTAACCGGCAAATTTGTCTTCTAAGGTTACATATGGTAACATTGGAGAAGAAGTAAATTTATCATGATAAATATATTCTAATTCATCAGACCAACCGTAATTGCCTAACCAATTGCAAATGTAGTCCTTATCTCCAGCATAAAGTAATACTGGGTATCCCTTTTCCAATAGCTCAGAAACATACTGATGAAATGGTTTCATTCCATCTCCAGTAAGAGCAAACTGAGTGCCAACTTTGGAACTGCAACCAACATAGTTATCAACTTCAGCGCCTAGGGATTGCTTAACGTAATCGAGATTCATATAAGCGTCAACATAATCCAAATCTTTATAACATAGTTCCGTGTCTGGATCGCATTTTTTTCGAATATCATACACATTCAATCCAGTTTTTTCAAAAGCTGAAAACATTTTTCTTTCACAATAAATTCCTGCAGGAATACAAACAAATGCACTGTCAGTTTTATAACAGGCCTCAATTAGTTTGGCACATCTTGGGTATGCGTTTCTCATATCTTCACATTCTCTCTCAGAAATAACAGGAGGATGACCACCTCGACCACAAGCCATTGGTTCGTAGTAACCAAATTGGGACAATGGGTCAGTGATACCATTTCCAACCATAATAGATGTCAAATCAAAGGATCTATCAGGATGGTTAATTATCTCGGAAGCAAACCTTGGAACATAATGGCCACCATATGATTCACCAGCAATATGGAATTTGTTGTTGCGAAATTTAGGGAATGCTTTGAAAAATAACTCCAAAAATGCATAAACATCAGAGGCTGCAGCGTCTGTAGTTCCAACAGGTTTTGAAGTGTTTGAATAGGAATAACCAACTCCAATTGGTTGCTCAAGGAAAATAACACTTGCATTAGAATTCCACGAATAAGGATTATAAACAGGATTCAAATTTTCGTCAATGGAAGAAGGACCCAATTCAAAAAACAACCCAGTCATAGAACTGCATCCAGGACCACCATTCAACCATAGAATCAAAGGCTCATTTTCAGGGTCATTTCTGCTCTCGAAAAACCAATAGAAAAAATGTTTATCCTCAGATATGATATCTAAATAACCAGCGTACTGATCGACTTTGTCGATGCCTAGTATTTTGGGATTTGTTTTCTTAACTCTTAGCGAGTAGTCCTCAAAGCCAGTAATTGTGATAGTGGAGTCCCATACATGTGTCATGGTGGGGCTCTTTTTGTTCTTGATTGGTTTCTCTTTCATGAAGGAATAAATAGCATGGTCTAGTTGGGTCTTTTCTAGTAACTCCAAGTCGTTCCAAATGGCAAGAATCTCAGGATCGTAGCTGAAGGGATCATGGCCAAAGAGAACTCTGAGGTTCTCAATCAATGGCAAGGCTGCTGCTAGCTGGATAAAGGCAAGAAGGACTAAAAGATTCATCGTGCTGTGGTGCTCAAACAAAGAGAGAGCAAGAGTAAATGCTGATAAAGCACAGACTGGGGCGGAAACGCCATCGCGTGCCAAAACGGAAGGCGATATACAACCCTCTGATAAGACCTATCGCTTCTTTCTGGGTGTCTACAATTGCCCGCTCATTCAAAGGGCAAAACATCACATCTGGTTTTGGATAAATCGATTTTAGAATAACCATTTCAAATTTTAAAAATGCCCAAATGAAATTAATTTCAAAGGTTATAAATCTTATTATGCTTAGTATCGTTCTGTTACTCAAAAACTAAAATCTTCTGAAACCTGAAATCGCATGCTTATTCTATAATAGTCTTGCAGAAAATATCAAATTTGTATTGTTTCATATTTCGAAATTGAATTTTTAAAGTACACAAATTTAAAAGATTCGTTGGTTTAAATGTTAAAAAAAGATGAGTTTATGAATAAGTTTTTTATAATTTATGATTTATGATTTCATACTGATAATCTCGAAATTCAAACAATAAATCAATACAGTTACGAACATAGATTTGATTAATTGATAAAGGAAACTATTTTCATTTTAAAAAAGGGAAAAGAGTGACACAAACTTACTATACGAATACCTCACTATCCAAAGTTACTGATGAAGCATCGAATCAAATATTATAATCACCGATGTTATCACGAAAAGAAGCTAATGAGTTTTGCATCAACAAAAAGAGATTGTTTTTGTGTTTATTTTTGAGTTTGAATAACAGTTCTTAAATGCAGCCATATGCACAAAACTTTAAATCCGCAATTGTGGATAAGTGATTTTTATTCTCAATATTAGAATTGGTTAAAATAATTTAAAATTACTTAAAGTGTCTCTAAGTTGTTAATTTTATAAACATAGAATGCCTTGACGAAATAATTAAAACAGAAATAGAGCAAAGATAAAAATAGTTAGCTACTATAGGAGTAATCTCCATTTAACCATCTATTTATCATATCTAAAGAGTTTTTTGGTTGATCATGAGGAACCATATGACCAGCATCAAACATTCTAATAAAAGTGAATTTGTCGTAGTTTTTAATATACCCTGCATGCTGATTTTCTAAAGTCATGTAATCTTTGAAATCGGCTTTTTTATATTTCTTATGGTTTTTATAATTTAATTGGCTCGTCCATGCCTCATTTCCTAGCCAATTGCACATAAAGTCCTTATCACCAGCATAAATTAGAACAGGTATATCACTGTTTAAAACTTCTGCAACATATTGTTGGAAAGGTTTTAAATGATCACCAGATATTTCAAATGCACTACTAACTGTGGAACTACATGTAACATAATCTGAATAATAACCCTTTTCATTGATTCCGAAGGCATTTTTAACAAACTCTTGATTTAAATATTCCTCGATTTTTAACAAATGAGTATAGCCTAAAGGGGCAGAATAATCATAAGTTGTTCTGAGATCATAAATACTTTTACCAGTTTGCTGGATTGGTTGAATTAATTTTGAGGCACAGTAAACTGCAGCTGGAACACAAATTAAGGCACTTGAGGTTTTATAACAACCTTGAATTAATTTTTTACAGATTGGAGAATGATATTTTTTCATTGATTTGCATTGAGAAGAAGATAAAATTGATTCAGATATATCGCCTCCACCACAAGCCATTGGTTGATAATATTCAAATTGGGTTAAAGGATCAATGATACCATTTCCAATTATAATGGAAGATAATTGAAAGGATTCGTCATTATGTTTTAAAATTTCTGAAGCAATTCTCGGAATATAATGACCAGCATAGGACTCACCAGCTAGATGAAATTTATTTTTTTGAAAATTGGGATATTTTTCAAAAAAAAGTTTTAAAAACTTATAAACGTCAACAGCAGCCGAATCCGTGGATTTTATAGTTGACGCAGTGTTTGAAAATGAATAACCGGTTCCAATTGGTTGCTCAAGGAAAATAACACTTGCATTAGAATTCCACGAATAAGGA